>ML789436.1:358602-410904 GCA_009831015.1 Picea engelmannii
ACTTGTTAATATCCCAAATCCCTTTAATAAAATCCTCAAGATAAAATTAACGCGGCATTTTCATCACATCACA
Organism: Picea engelmannii; assembly: GCA_009831015.1. NCBI lineage: Eukaryota > Viridiplantae > Streptophyta > Pinopsida > Pinales > Pinaceae > Picea > Picea engelmannii. The sequence goes on from ML789436.1 coordinate 358,676, forward strand.
TTTACATTTATCTGGCACTGGTCTAACTTTTATTATTTTTGTCAGCTTGGTTTAAAGTTATGTGGTAAATGATTAATGTTTATGAGCTTTTCACAGGTTGTATCCTTTGAGTAATTTATGTTGCTATATTTGTCTTGTGTTCCCAAACAAACTCTTAGAACAGTTTTGCTTTTCAATTTCATAGAGTAAAAGCCTTAGATTCTTTTTCATAGGGACTACCCCCCTTGGCTTCGCTAGGAGTTGGCCTAGACGGAGGAGTTGAGGATCAGGTGACAGCACCTTGACTCGAAACTTGCCCCGAAGGACACACCAAGTGGATTGAAGATTTCTTCCAGGATAGCCCAGGTGTTTATAAGGCGGCAACATGAAGTAAAGTAACTTTAGATTAATAAGTTACTTAACTATTATTAAAGTGACTTTTAATCCTAAAGTGAAAATTGGAGGGAAAATAAGGGTTGTATTTGATTTAGTCAAAAAGGGGAAAATTCTAGAAGTTACAATTGATTTGGTCAAAAAGGGGAAAGTTCTAGAAGGCATGGAGGAAGGATCTAGAAGGGGTTGAATGTTGATTTTTCTATATGAGATGATATTGAATATGAATAATGATATAAGATCTATCTATTACAATTTAGGGCCTCCATATATATACTTGGGCGAAGTGTCCTTTCGATAATTGACATGTCTTTTCCATTTTGTCTTTTCATTAATTATCTATATTATATTAATAATATTATTTAATAATTAATAATTATATTGTTAATTATTAATCTGAGAGAATGTCTTCCCGATGTTGTCCAAACATCAACACTCCCTCTCAACGAGGGAGACATTCTGCATCATGCCAAGCTTGTCTCTGAAGTATACAAACTTCACCCTAGACTCAAGACACATGTTTGTCAATCCTGGGAGATGTCTCTCTCCCACCTGAACCAAGGGGAAACTCCCTTTGTGGCTCTCCCTCTGAGCCAACTGACTCTCTTTGAGATTAGGCTCACTCTAGGTCTGCATGAGATAGCATCTAGCATCTCGAGTCTTTATCATTCCTAGTCAAATCAGCATGACTAAGGAGAAAGACTACAACTAGGCCATTCACCACAGGTACACCCCAGTGAGTGAATGTTAGCCTGATGTTCTCTGACACAAGGAAAGCACCTCGAGTCCATATCAATCCTTGTCATGATCAAGGAAGGACTACGCCTGGGCCCATTTACTACAAGTACACCCTTGTGATAAATGTATCCTAACTCCCTTAGTCTGCAGCCCAATCTAGGAGAAGGTCCTCCCGATGCTTACTCGGGACATTGTAGCAAAAGGTCTGTCACACATGGCACTCCCATGTGGACTTCTAGAGGCTACTCCCTCTAGAAACACTAGGGTCAACTCCCCATAGTGTGTGATGTTAAGGTCAACTCCCTTGGCGTGTCCTCATGTGCTCTCCACAAGGAACGTTGGGCTATAAGCCCAAACCCACTTATCCCTCTCAGATAAGTGTCCTCACAGATCAACTCAACTCAGTCACAGAGGAGTACGATCTAGAGAATGTCTCAAGAAGCTGCAAATAATAACACTCCCTCTCAGCGAGGGAGTCATTCTCGACCACGCCAAGTCTGTCACAGAAGTACTCGAACTTCATCCTGGTAAGGGGTTTGGTAAGAACATCAACAACTTGTTCATTTGTAGGAAGGTAGTGCACCAGTACTGCCTTCCTCTGCACCATGTCACTGATGTAGTTGATATACACAAGACTTGAGCTAGCTCATCCTACAAGGGGTGGCCAATCTCTTGGGTCTGATCATGCTAAGTCATCTTGGACCATACTTGACATATCGAGGTTCCCTCATGAAACCAATGTCTAAGACATACCGAGGTTCCCTCATGGAACCAATGTCTCACAAGACATATCGAGGTTTCCTCGTGAAACCAATGTCTTGGTTCCTTCATCTGACCATCTGAGGCACGTTAGGATGAAGCCCACATTCCCTCCTACTAGTCCATACAGGACCCTCCAGAGAGAATGTCTCATGATGTTGCCTCGAACATCTCTAGGACACATCAAAGTTCCCTCATGGAACCAATGTCCCCCAAGACATATCAAGGTTTCCTTGTGAAACCAATGTCTCGGTTCCTTCATCTAACCATCTGAGGCACGTCAAGATGAAGTCTACATTCCCCCCTACTAGTCCACACAGGACCCTCCAAGGAGAATGTCTCATGATGTTGCCTCAAACATCAACACTCCCTCTCAACAAGGGAGACATTCTCTGCCACACCAAGCTTGTCCCAAAAGTTCACAAACTTCGCTCTGGACAATGGCTTGGTCAGAATGTTTGCAGTCTGCTCATCAATAGAAATGTATTGAAGTCTAATAGCTCCTCTCTGCACCATATCTCGTATATAGTGATATTTGATCTCTACATGTTTTGATTTGTCATGGAAGACGGGATTCTTTGAAAGCTTCACACAACTTTGATTATCACAATATATCAAAGTTGGCTCCAACTCTAGATCAAATAACCCTGCAAGCAACTTCTGAAGCCACATTGCTTCATGGCTTGCAACACTGGCTGCAATATACTCTGCCTCTGTTGTACTGAGTGCCACTGACGTATGTTTTTTGCTTAACCATGAGATCATACCTGATCCCAAACTGAAGCAACATCTTGATGTGTTTTTCCTGTCCACTACACTCTCCGCCCAATCAAACTATGCATAACCTTGCAGCTTTACTTCACCATCAGAGACATACCTGAGTCCATATCCAACCGTACCATGCAAGTACCTCAACACATGCCTTGCTGCTATCCAATGTACATGTCTAGGCTCAACCATGTACTGACTCAATGTGTTCACTGCAAAGCATATATCCGGCCTGGTATTAACCAGGTACATTAAGGATCTGATCAACTGTTTGTACATCGTGGGATCCACCAAATCTGAAGATGAAATCACTCAAGAGCTTCAAATTTGTAACCATAGGTGTGATCATGGACTTGCAGTCTATCATCCTGAATCTCTGCAGGATCTCAACTGTATGTATTTTCCTTGGCTAAGGAAAATCTCATCTTGCCTCTACCACACCTTTAATCCCATCAAATCCAGATCCTTCATTCTGAAGTGAGCTCCCTCTTACACCCATCTGTAAGCTACTCATCCCCTGTAAGAAACAAGTCATTCAATATCAAGGGGCAACCATCCCCAAGCTCATCAAATAACTGTATGTTCTGGCATACCATGCCCTGGGTGCCTGCTTAAGCATGTACAAAGCTTTCTTCAATTTGTAGACATGAGACTCTTTCTCATGTATCTTGTGGTTGCTCTTTGTACACTTCTTCTGGTTGCTGGAGCAAGTTTCTTGTCATAATCTTCTTCTTTCTGGGAGAATCTTCTAGCCACAAATCTCGCTTTGTACTTCTCTATGCTGCCATCTACAGTATACTTGATCCTTGCATCGAGAGATGCATTCTACAACCTAGTATTAGGTCGATGTGTGATTACGTACCTAAATTCAACATGGAGTTGACACATATCACTCTTAAATAATAATTAAAAAAAATTAAGTAAATAAAAATTGTATATATCGGCTCTAACCTTTTGAAAAATGAAACATATATATATATATATTCAAATTAAATTAAACTAACCTCGAGAGATTTGATCCCTCTCGACGCTTCGTAGAACCGAAGTTAAGATGGGTCTATGCTGGTGTAGATCCACTTGGAAGTCACCACTCACTTCCCTCCGAAACCACTTTCCACACATCATCATAGCATCCTTCCACACTTGCTTCTTTGCAGCTTCCTCATAAGTGGAGGGTTCTGAATCAATGATCTTCCTCATCAGCGCCACATAGCTGGAAAACTTGTGTGGTCTCTTGCTCTCTCTAAAACTGAGGCAAAATCCATATCCAAGTCCTTCTGATTGGTTGCCTCCTCTTTCATTGTAGCAAAGTCTACTGAAACAAGGGAATCCTCCCAGGAGGTCTCATATCTCCTCGAAGTCTCTGAAGCTTCGATCTAGCCTCCTCAACTCATAGCACCTGTCTGACAGTCTCATGCAACTTTGATTGTCACAGTGAATCAACGTAGGCTCAAGCATCTAACCAAATAAATCTGCAAGGAGCTTTCGAAGCCATATTGCTTCGCGGACTGCCACACTAGCTACTATGTACTCCGCCTCTGCTGTAATGAAGCCTCCATTCACACAGGTTCGTGTCCACATCCAGACTTCTTTATCATTGTCCAGGGATACGACAAACAGAGTCTAAATGAGGTTGTTGTTCTATAAGAAATTCTCTATCACATAACTCATACGTAGCAATAAGCGTCGGCCATAGAGCGGCTATTGCAACATCACTGTAGAAACAAAGAGCATCAAGCACGAAGCATAACGTGACATCTATTATTAAATCAGTGACCGTGTGCTCTTCTTTCTCGTTTATTAGTTGAATCAGGTCTTTAATGAATGAACCCATCGTCGATTCCATTGCTCTCATCAACTGCCTATTTTGCAAGATTACAAGCCCTATCTCGCAAATTTACAATCTCGTAATAAAATACAGAGAAGGTAAGAGCCAAACCTAGCCTAATAGGATGCATTGGAGCCAGCTTTGTCACAACAATATCCTAGGTAGACTTGTAAGTAAGCAAAGTGTTCTCAGCGGCCTCCTTCCTTTCGGCGCCTGTTTTAAACTCGGTCCATTGCGAAGGAAAGGTAAATCCTTCAAGGCTATGACCATGAAGGGAAGGTCCCTGAGCAAAAGTAAATACCAAAGGACAGCGGTGCAATTTGAGCCTTTGCTCCGCCCTTTGCGAAAGAGGAACTATCACGATCCACTCTCTCGATAGCAATTGGGATTTCTTCGGTGTCAATCTGACGTCGAACCAATCGTTGAGTGAGTTGTCTATTGCTCCACCAATTGATCATCGTCGACATTGTACACAAGGAACAGGTTGCACGTGTTATTCCCAGATGCAATAGTCGATCTTTGGGTCCACATGGAAACCCATACGAACCTGGTGGTCGGGTGCTACTGGCGGAGCTTTGTGCACACTGCTCGTGCAGATGTCGTCCTCGACCTCCAGATGCCCTCTCCATTCATGTGAAAATCAAGTGGTGACTACCGATTCGCCTCTGCAGAAGACCACGATTGCATCTTCCTTTCACGACCACACATTTCCACGCAGCTCCTCCCACACGACGGTTATGGCTCTTCCACACCGGACGATCTCCTTCAACAAAAGATTTGACTGTGAACCCGCCTGCAGTGAGTTTCTCTAATGGCAACTCTCTCAAGAGTACAAGCACACCCTCTATTCTAGCCAATCGTACCTCCCAACATGTGATCCGAGTAGCAGTCATCATTTATGTTGAATTCTACTACAATTTCACTCTCTACAGAACTGATGGACAAATGCACTCTTGCAAACACATAGCAATAACCCACTCTCAAAACAATCTACTTTCACCTAACTAAGTTAGGCTTCTATTTCCCTTCCATTTACCTGGGCCCTCCTGTAAGGGAGTCAAGCCCAGTCCTGCTCTGATACCATGTTGATTTTTCTATATGAGATGATATTGTATATGAATAATGATATAAGATCTATATATTACAATTTAGGGTCTCCATATATATACTTGGGCGGAGTGCCCTTTTGTTAATGGACGTGTCTTTTCCATTTTGTCTTTTCATTAATTATTTATATTTATATTAATAATATTATTTAATAATTATATTATTAATTATTAATCTGGGAGAATGTCTTCCCGATGTTGTCCAAACATCAACATTGGAAAAGTATAAAAGAAGGGTAACCCCTCACTTCTCATCATTATGATTTGACATTTTATTGGAGTGCTCTTGTAGCCAGCTTTTTCGTTGGGGTTTTGGGCAAAACCCTTCCATTATTGGTTTGGTTTCGGTGGTGCAATATCCACCCTAGCTAGACAAGAGGGGAATCCATCCTAGATTTCCATTGGAGCTAGACAAGAAGGAGGAGGATCCATACGGGGTCTTCATTGGAGCTTCATCTTGCGTTTTGATTTCAGTTTTGATTTGCTTGGAGAGGTTGTGGCACTTGAAGGGTTTGATCTCATCTGTTGAGGAGGCCACGGCTGGATTCTGGGTTTTTGGCTTGTATTGTGTGTTTTCCATTGAGGTATTGCAGCTACCATAGCAGCCATTGAATTGATGTATTCAGATTTCCATTCATAATAAAACGCCACATATTGTCTCTTCTATTTCTGGTGTATTTGTATTACATGCAATATGTTTGACAAAATGTCTATTAGTAGAATACATGAAAACTGTTTGAGAAAATTTGTCAACCAGATTAGAGAATCAAGAACATTTATTGCACAGAAGAACATAATATCCCAGCCCATTCTAGTGGGGATATTACATCAAACGTGCACAAACAAAAATGCATGAAAGATGGTTAAAAATTACAGTCACAGCTTCCACACAATAACTCAAATGGAACGACAATATCTACATGACAACCATGCAAACAAGGCTTAAAACATTCATTTAATGCTTTAGTGCTCTACTCTTGTTGTCTTAATATAAATTTTCTAAGAATCATAGCTCAACACTGGCTTCACGCTTATATAAATTAAATAATTAGTCACAAAATTAATGTGTAGCATTGTAGGATATTGTTTTGCACAGCCATAATTAAGGGGATTTGTTAAATGAAGGGTACACCATGCCCATTTGATCAACATGGGTCATAATTCTTGTGCTGGTCAAGTGTTTATTTTCACAGTATTATTTATCTCAAACAGCTAGACGTTCAATATGAATAAAGATGCAGCCAGTATGGCACCATTTATTTTTCTGTATAATCTTTCCACTTAACCCCAAAATGATGGCAGTTCATTGAGAAATTGCATGTCAAATGTTGGTCCATCAGTACATTGTAATTTTGTTATGCTCTTGCACCAATCAACATTAGTATCCATGCCAGTCTGTATGCATTTTATCAATCAGTAGAAGTGCTCACGAATCAGATATTCCAGTGGTCCAGAGTCCAGACTGAGACCCTACTTGTCTGAGCAGAGCTTAGAACCAGGACCTTACCTACCTGATTATAGCTTTAGAGCATAGCTTAAGGCTTGGCACTAGGACTTTACTTGAGCTAGCTCAAGACCAAGCCCTTACTTGCCTAAGCAAACCTTGTGACAATGACCAGCCCTTGTAACTCAAGGTTGACCCTTTGCAAATCATGAAGTTTCGTCGCTCAAGACTATCTGTCCCTGATTGAAAATCTAACCGTTTACGTCCCTTTCTTTATCTCTCTTATTGGTAGAATTCTAGTATCAAGTACCTTAGTGCAAAATGTTGCTTCGTATACACTTGGCACCTTGCACATTTAACATGGTCCAAGTCAAAATTTCGAAGGCCCTGCTCGAGAAGCTGGCAAACCCTTTCTTCAGCCCTGATATTTCGGTTATGATGATTGAGATCTTAGAATTGTGTTTGCCACTTCAATTGAATGTGTGAAGACTCAAGAAAATAAATTGTTATGATAAATTAAAATGCATTCATTGAATTCCAATGGCATTAACTACGTTCTTCTCTCCAATTATCACATCAAGCAATCTGTGAAACCATTAAAAGGAGATGCTGAGAATTACATACCGATACCCGACGAAGGGGCACGCAAGCCTTGAAATGAACGTAGTCCCCTGGCATGCTCGCCATCAAATTAATCTGCAAGAATCCTCCATTCTCATTAACGGATTAATGGGCCCTTAAATTATTTAGTAGTAGCGCAAGGTTTGACGGAATTGAATTCGAAAGGACAGCAACCCTAGTCCGACCTAACAGTCTATAGAATTGTTCCGCATGGCCGTCTGATCGCCCAGGTCAGCTCAGCATAAGCAGATGTTACATCGTGGTGGGAGGTACTGAGATTGAAAGCTATCGGTAGGTCTTCCAGGGTGTGCTTCCGGACTCGACGGTTTCGATTGTTTTTTTTAATGTTTTTGGTCGGATGGGTTGTAGCGCTAGATCGGTCGGACCTCATGACAAGTATTGTTCTGAATCGGCTTTTTACACCTTTGGGGAGATTCACCCCACTCTCTATTCAAAAAGATTATTAATTAGTTTTTTAAATAAAAATATATATATATATATTTGATTAAAAAATATATATATATATATATATAATTGAGTCCAATCTCTATGAGCGACATAGTTACATTTTATATATCAGGCACATTTATGTTAAACACAGCAGTGTAAATTTTTATTATTATTTCATTTTATTTTATTTCTGGTTTTTTTATTATAATTAAGTTGATTTTATTTTTATTTTTTTATAATTTTTTATTATTGTTGGTTTTTTTAATTAAATAACACTTCATCACACTAACACGTCAATATCTCCCCTATACTTGGTTGTTCATCACACTAACACGTCAATATCTCCCCTATACTTGGTTGTTCATCACACTAACACCTTGATATTTCCCCTATACTTGGTTGTAGAGCACCTAGCTACTCTGGGTGCAATAATTTTAAATTGTGTTTACATTGGTTGAGTTTTCTTTTAATGATATAGCATGATTTGATTGATTTACACTTTGAGTGAGTTTAATTATTAAGAACATGTATTTTTTTAGAGGTCACATGTTCAAATCTAGAAGTAGGTAGTATATGTACCCCTCCGTGGTGAAAGAGGGTAGGATATGTACACCTCCATAGTCTAAGTAGTCAAATTGTTGCGTGGAGAAGTCTCATATGCCAATTTGACATCTAGCTAGGTTCTGACCTTCAATTAAATTATTTTTTTATTATTATACAACACGTGGTGTAAATGTCTCCCATTGCAAAGCGAAGATCACACTCTCTCATTGCTAGTGTAATTAGATGCTTGATTCAACATTGTAGGAAATTCAATCATAATTACTTGTTTTGTCTTGTCCAATGGAGTCATTGTAATGGAGTCCCTTACTTGATCCAAAGACTCAAATTCATGTCTCTTCTTCCCTTGCCAAAGAAATCTCCTTGTATTGAGATCATTAGGAGGGGATTTGCTTCTTGACTTGTGATCACATCAATAGTGGTGTCATACTTCTTTGAAGATGGAACAAGTTCATTTGTTGGAGTAGAGCAATGAGATTGGTATTAGTTAACGATTATATTGACTTCACGCAATGGTGGGACAACTTTCAATCTTTTCAAAACTAGATTTTTTAATCTTCCCTTTAAAAACTTGAGAAAGCTTTGTTTGTGAACATGAGGTTGTCAGTCCATGATCGACATAGAGTTTGGATCAAAATGATCTGTAAATTGTGATGGATATTCCACTAGAATAGTTTGTCCCAAGATATCTTACAATATTCTTTTAGTATGTCATGTATTACTTTAGATTTTAGATTTAATGTTATTAGCTTAATGCATGAAAAACTGGAATAAGCTCAAACTAAAATGAAAGAAACTAAGCAACAACACATCATTCACACAATGAACACAAGATGTACCTTGCGAAAGTGAATATAGGAAAAACCCAACTAGAAGGTGAGGCCTATGCTCTGCTCTTTTCTTGTCAAATATGAAATGCAAATACAAAGAAAGGGGCACTCCCTACGTAGTTTCTATGGACACTATGCCCAGTATGGCTGCTACGGGATCTTCCAATTCCTCTAGTATGCTTCAATATCCCACTCCCAAATGCTTTGCTCAACTATGCAACAATAACAATACAATAAGAATGGAACCCCCTCCTTTCCTAGTGGTTTATTATTTGACGTAGCTTGATAGTCATCCAAGGTTTGGGTTAAGGTTTTTGCATACTTCAATCCCTAATTAATGTTAGGGTTTTGGACCCTCTAGAATCTCCTTGAAAGTCCACGCATAAGATGACATGGCATCCACTCAGTATCATGGTGGTCCATAGGATAGGTCAACTTGCGAGAGGTATAACTCCCACATATGAACTCTAATTGAGGTAATCTTGAAAGCTCTCAATGTGTAGAACAACGTCGAGAGACTAGGAATTTTGTATACAAAGTTTTGACCCAAAAAATAGTCATTTAATGCCTCAAACGAAGTCCATAAGGTTCTAGACCCCAAATCACCAAAACGGGACCTACCCCTAAAATAGGCCCTACAACCGAGTCGTTCTAATTTTTCCACCCAAAAAGAACCAAAATAGATAACAAATTATATAATGATCCATTAAAATTACAAAAGGCATTGATTTCATAGTCCAAGATTTATGTTTAAATACAATTGTTGATTTCCAACATAATTTGTAGCAAAAAAACCTATCCTTAAATCAGTATAAATATAATTTGAGACAAAAACATTAAAGAAATTATTACAAATTATAAAAACAAAATAATAAACTTACCCAAAATATTAATAATGACTTTTAACCTCTCATGATCCTAATATTCTAAAAAAAAACTATAAAATTCAATTTAAATCAAAACCACTTACAAAAACTTTGTATACACGTTGAAAAACCAATAACTATGGAATTCAATTTAAATCAAAACCACCCACAAAAAAAATTATATGCAAGTTGAAAAGCCAAGCTCCATAATTTTAGAAAAAAACCCACACCTTGCAAAAACTAGGGTCTATCTGCTTGAAGATTGTACTCTATATTATAACCCTCAAAATGAATATTTGCATGGCCCTCCCCAACAAATGAGAGTTTTCGTTATATAAATGAAAATAAATTTAAAAAAAATGATGGCCGAGGCTAGAAATCGATTGTTAAATGGTAGATTATATAAGAGGTTGGTATGGGTATTGCAAAAAATTATTGGTATTGTCATTCTCACCTTTATTAGAACGTTGGATAAGATAGATTACACTTGAAATCATGATAATAGTTAATTATTTTAAAAATTCAATATATAAAGATAATTTAATTAGAGATTGATGTAAAAATTAATAGTCGTTTTATTCTTTTCATGTGACAGTGACAATGAAAGTGTGTGTATCTACATTTTCATAAATGAATGGAATGTTTACTCAAAACATTAAGAAATATAAATCCTAACACATTATGAATGGAATGTTTACTCAAAACATTAAGAAATATAAATCCTAACACATTAGTATTGTTTGAGAAACTCATATTTTTTCGTAGTTTAAAAATCATATTTTTTTAAAAAACTTAGATTATATATTATTTTAAAATTGATAAATGAATAGAATGTTTACTCAAAACATTAAGAAATATAAACTTTGACACATTAATATTGTTTGAGAAACTCATATGTTTTTTTAGATTAAAAATCATATTTTTCAAAAAAGACTTAGATTACATATTACTTTAAAATTGATTGTGAAGATATTTCTCCTTCTTCAAAGTTTTACACAATTTGTAATAAATTAAATTAAATTAAAATTATTAGTAAAAACTATTTTCTGCAATCTTATTGGATTTTAGGCTTTATTCCTAGGGGACAACAACCTTATTGATCCATGTGCCTTGTATTTCAAATGTCTTGCAGCTCTCGAAAATATCAACCTACTTGTCATCTAGTTTTATATTCAAATAATTTATAAGTGTACAAATTCGACCTCTTTACAACTGACAAATTCGACCTCTTTACAACTGAAATTCTTCTCCAAATTTAATAGGAATTTTATTGGAGGTTATAGTTCCACTTGATTGATGAGAATTTTGACTAGGAAATTTTTCCCTTGAGGGTTTTGGCCCACTTCAAGATGACCCATATCGTCAAATTTCAAAATAATGAATATATCAAAGCATAACTTTACCTCACTGAGAAAAAATGTGCTCGCCAAAAATTAAACTTATCCATTTTAAATCACTCTTTCAATATCAACCAATTTGTCATGCATTTCCATATTATCACAAGTTTCCATACTCTCTTGTAAAGCATGTGTGTCTTATATGTAGTGAATAGTAATGTTTCCATGACCTGCAAGTGGCCCAATAGCTCCCTTGCTTCTCCTTTCGTTTATGGCACTCCCTTCATTTTAGAATTCAATGGAGAATGCTAGCCTCAATGTCTACAAAATGTATTGTATCTACCCTAACTCGGTGGCAATATTGATTTCCATCACTTTGCAAAGCTAAATGGTGTTCCCAATTTAAATGGTCTTATGTGCAATATGAGTACTACGTGTGTATGGGTTTGTATTGATTTGTATGTCATCACTAAGGGTTGTCATGGATTGGTTGTAGTGATCCTTAACCCTTAAAATTGAATCACAAGCAATATACCAAAATACCCAAGACTTCATTCAATATCAAAACCATTATAGTAGGGCAACACCATACAATGATCCTTTAATGGAAGGAATCCACTAGTATTCACTTGTCTCTTAAGATAGGGTGACCTCTCAATGAGCTAAGCTCCAATACAAAATACTCCAATACCTATTCCACAAGGAGGACTCCATCCTTGTTTATAACTACCTAGAGAACCCTAATCATAGTAACCTCCTAACTACCTAGTCAATCTTCCTAAATAAAGCCACATTACGTTCATTCAATACTAACTACCTAGTGGACTTTATTTAATATTAACAAACATAGTGGACCTGGTCCACCTTATATTGAATGTCCAGCATAACTATACTATTATTACTCCATGGACCCTTCAGCTCCCCCATTACACCCTTAGGGAGGATCCTAACGCTCCATCCTCCTTCAAAAAGCATCACCCTCAAAGCTTGTAGTGAGGATGTGCAACCATAAACCAAGGTGTCATGTACAAGTCTTCACTGCAATGTTGAAGTACTCCTTGCAACCAGGGTTCCGTGTATAAGGGATAGATATATCATTGAAATAGTCCAAGAAGCTTGCCTATAAATTGAGGTCGTGTGTAGGAGTGTTGATTGCAATGTTGAAGTAGTCATAGAAGTTCATCCATTGGCCAAGGTCCCTTGTACAAACACTAGCCTCGATGTTGAAGTAGTCCAAGAAGCTCCACCATAAACCTAGGTTTTGTTTCCAAGTGCTCATGCTAACTCCCAACTAATGACTCTTGAGCTTGACGGATGGCAAAATATTATGCTCCAAATGCCTACCACTATCATGTGGATCCAAATAGATAGAATCCTCCATGTCTAAAGGGTCATCCACGTAGTGGTAAAAGGCCAATTGTGGATCTAGAAGGAACACTACCACTAGAGAATATGTAAGTTGAAAACGTATACTCATAACTAGCTTCTAACTTCCCTTAATGATGTTCTTTACATAAGGTGGAGTAGAGTCATAAAATAGAAGGTGAAAGTCATTGTCTTCCCATAATGAAAACTTTCCATAAACCAATGATCACAAGCATCCTCTAAATCATACCATGCATGTATGTCATTAGTATTCTCTCCTTGGATGATAGGATATGTCTTGCCAGTGACACAACTCTCCTTAAATTGTTGCAAAGTGACCTTGACCTCCTTAAAATCTACCTGAGACTTCTTAATAGTTGTCATCAGTTGGATCAAAACAACCATGTTTATTTCCATTCTTTGGTTCTACTATGGTTTGGGGGCAGAAATTTTCAAGGGTTGTAGCAAGTTGAAGATTGATTGAAAGTATATCATATAATATACTAAGTCGAAGCCCTGAAAATCTTCTACTCAATGGTGTTGGTCTAGTTGCAATCTCGGTACTCTATCAAAAGATATATTCTATACAATATTCATGAACATCATCAAAAAAAACCCTAGAATAATTGATTTTAAATCAACAATATCTTCATTTCCCATATACTCCAATTTGAATGTTTTTATTTCTTGAAATTTAGCTTTTTTCAAGAGGTACTCAAATGTACAATCAGTTTCTTTGGATTATGCACAAAAAACTACAAAACAAATCTTAGTGTCATGGCCCTCTTTTTCCCTTTGAAAACCTACAAAATAGGGGAAAGAAACTTCATTTTTGGCCCAAGAAAGAGTTATAATACCATTTGCAATGATCCTCACATCTTGAAATTGAATCATAAACAATATACCAAAATGTTCAACACTTCATTCAATATCAAAACCTCTAAGGTAGGGCAACACCATACAATGATCCTTTTATAAAAGGAATCTACTCATGTTCATTCATCTCTTAAGGTAGGGTGACCTCTCAATGAACTAAGCTCCAATACATATTCCACAAGGAAGACCGCATCCTTATTTATAGCTAACAAAAAAAGTCTAATCATAACTATGTAGCGGACCTTCTTTAAAGAAGCTGCATTACATTTATTCAATACTAACTACCTAATGGGTCCTATTTAATAATAACAAACATAATGGACCTAGTCCACCTTATATTGAATGGCTACCATAACCATACAACTATTACTTTAGTGAGCCCTTTGATGCCCCATTACATCGCAAGGGAGGATCCCAACATTAGTTTAGTAGCAAGTCAATCACCTTCTACCTATTAAAGAATTCACAAGGTTGTCATGGAACCAAACTTGAGAGTTATTATCTACTAATTTCAAACATGGTGGTTTTGTTGTTAGGACCTCACTTGGCGTTACATAAACTCGGGTCATCTCATTAGAGATTAGTATCAATGTTTATGTGCATGGTTTAGTAATGGGGTTGCGAGCATCTTCATGGCACATTGTTTGCATTGAATATAGAAATATAAGTATCGTAGGCAAGTGGGTTTGTCTTAACAAATGATGGATTTGGTCCACTGAAAAACACTTGTCACAACAAAAACAATAATTATGCCTCTCAAGTATAAGGCTTTTGCAATTAAAGTCATTGTATCAAATTTCTTTTGAAATAATCACCATTTATGTTGATTTTGGATTGCATTTGCCTAGTTTGAAACATTGACTCAAAGCTAATGCGATTATTCTAGAAGAAACTTTATGCATTAATTATGTCAAAGACATGTAATAAGGGAAAGATTCTAGCCAATACTTGGTTATCCAAAGCCAATGGATTTGGAAAACCGTTTTTTCTTTACACTTGTCCCTATTTGCTTTTATTTTTTTATGATTTTTATAATTCAGTTTATCACGTCTTCAAGTGTTTTCGATTAAGGCATGGCATCAATGCTTTCCTAATCTCCCTCTTGCCCATATATCATGTGTAGCACAAATGTCCAAAATATGATCACCGTCATTATCTTTAAATATTCCCATTCAATGGAGTTTTGAGAGAAATTTTGAAGATCCTCTCAAAATTTGAAACCCCATGGAGAAATAATGCCAACATTGATGTCCCGAGCTTGCAAAGATGTATGCATCATATTATAGATTTTACATGGTAAAGGGTAAATGAATAGGATTGTAGTGACCATTCAAATTGAAGTAAGTTTAAAAGCTTTTCCTAATTTTACCATCTCTTTGTAGTATTATTTGGTGCTTTGTATAGTTTAAGTTAGGGGCATGGTTTCAGGAGGGTTTCCTAAGTGAATTAAGGGGATAGGGTTTCTATCTTTCTCGTTTCTGTTATATGTTTTATTTATTTTATTGTCACAATTTATGAGAATTTTTGATATATAAGTTTGTCTATTTCAAGTTGTGGTTTGGATTCTTCAAATATAGGCTTTTATATATTCTTCCCCATTGAAAACTAAGGGGTTTTTTTGAGCGGGTGAAAGGATACGAACTTGTCTCAAGTGCTCAACTAAATATTATTTCTATATGGTCAAACATAGAGGCTAAGGAGAGATCATAAAGAAGAAGTGAATTTGGTTGGCAATTAAATTTTTGAGTCTCTGTGCTGTGAAATTTGGCCTGTTGTTGATATTTATTAGGATCAATAGACCGATTAGCGTCGTTTAATCCAAATGGTCAGGTAACACTTGATGGATGCGATCTGTTAGGGTTTTTCTCAAACCTAGGATTTCTCTAAAGTTTCGACTTTGAGCATGTGGTCGCCTCAACTTGTTTCAGCCATGGTCATCGCGGAAGGGGGGACTCGCGCCCCCTCCTACAATCAAGCAACCTTGTCCACCCTAAGCGAAGGGAACATCAAGTGGTCGCCCTTTGAGCCACCTTCTAAAATGCGTGAAAAACTGTGGGAGGACGGATTGCAGAAGGAAAGAGCCATGGAAATAGATCCCGTACCAACCCATGCAAAAGCGGTTGGCAATTGAGAGCCTGGAAAATGTCGCCCTCAAGCGCCCATGGCTCCAAAGTATGTCATAAACACACCCATAATTGAAGACCAAAAATGAGGGATTATGCTATGGTGGGCAAATTTCTGGGCCTATGGCCTTCAGAACGGGATTTAGTGAAATGGATACATCATTGGTGGAGACCCAAAGGCCACTACGACCTACAACTAGGCTCCAAGGGTTTCTTTACCATCATCTTCCATAATCTTGAAGATTGAAATAGAATTTGAAAAACACTTCAGAACAAGGAAGACATCAACGGTAACCTATCAAAACTCAAGCACCTCTAAAGTCATCATCACAAGCTAAAATCTTTTAGCACCTCATCAAGAGTTGTTCAAGACATCTCGCAAAGATAATCACATATCTAACAAGACCAAGACAAATGGATCAATTCTATCAAAAGCACGAGATAAAAATCTTTCATACATCTCAACTCATCAATTTTGAAATACCAAGTTCAAGGGAAAGGAAACAACAACCCACAAAGGGTTTGTACAAATTTAATGACAAAATCAACAAGCTAATATCCGGTCATACACTTAGCAACCTAGAGATAATTGTCATCAATGAACTCTGATATGTATAAAACCCACATTCAGAAATCACCATATGCAGAAATACACATTGCTAAGCAATTTAGCAGTGAAATAAACACAATGAACAACATTCAATCAACCATGAATAACTCGGAAATTTAGGCAAATGCCACGGAAAACCCCAATGTGGGGAAACCCAATATGAGAGAGAGATTTATTATTCAGCTTCAGGAAAGTACATATCAACAATAATAACAGAATTTCCAACCAAGAGAAAAACCACTTATAGCACCCAAAAACTGTCCCAAAATTTTCTGTGTCGATTTTCATGCCAAGTCCGTATTGTTGTATGGCCCACCCAGAAAAAATAACACCTCGAAAATAGTGCCAATCTACTATTGTATGGATTGTTTTGTACGACTGCCCTTCAACAACAAATATCCTCAAGTTGCCTCGATTTTCGTGCCTCCCTTCCTCAAAATCTGTGCCCACTTTTCTACTGTACGGACTGTACAGACCGTGCAATATGACCTCCCTCACAGTAGTAAATTACAACACTCACAAAACGGAAAACCCTCTTGGGATTTGTGCCCAACCTCTCTTGGGAAATGTGCCCTCCTTGTTGTCCTCTTTCCTCTCTCAAGTTCTCTCGAAAAATCTCTCTCAAACTCTCCTCAATGTTCTCCTTGCGTCTTGCACACTACCCAATGCATTCTCTTATAATCTAAAAGTGACCCTTCACCTTCTCCAACCCTAGATCTAATAACCAAGATCTAATCTTGCCTTTACAAGATCAAGGGTCATGATTCATTCCCTCCAAAATAAATCACTTTAAAATATAACAATACATTTCCACTGTATAACATGTGTGCACTTTATGAAATAAAGTCACTTTAATATTAGAAGGTACACTTTTAAAAAAGTCACTTTAATAAAAGAACCACTTTATCACAACTTTATAAAAACCCATTACAAAGTCAAGTGTCTAGTAGTGTAGGTACAAGGTAACTTCCGCATACAAGACACATATACGTAGTACCTCCCGAGCTAAAAATCTAACACTCCCTCTTAGCAAGGGATGTACTTGTTGCCATCTCCATCATCTGGTCACATCACACTGTGCTCAGTAGAAGCTCCCTCTCAACCTGGAGATATCCTCAACACCTGCACAGAACTCGAACTAGAATATCTTCTCTTGACAGTTATTTTGAACCCTGAGCTCCTAGGAGACTCCAGTCCACCTTGAGCATCAATTTGATCACACCAGCTGAGCCTCCTGTCGGTGCTCATAAGAGACTCCCTCTCTTCTCTTGGAATGCAAGATTGAATCCTTGGGCCCACTGCAGTCTTAGGAGCCTCCACATGCTCCTCATCCGACAATGAATCATACCCTGAAGGTTCTCCTCGCAACATATACAACCTGTCCACCCGATCACCGATCAGTTGCAGTTCCACCGAGTCCACTCCCTCCCTATAGATAAGAACATGTTCCCTCTTGAACAATGTACAATATCCTACATCCTCCAAGGATGAGACTGAGACAAAGTTAACCCTCAACCTTGGAACAAAGAGAACTACATCAAGTTCCAGGAATCCTCCATACTCGAGTCATAGTCTAACCCTTCCAACTCCACGTACAACTCGCGTCATACCACCTTCATTTACCACATGCCGGTCATGACTTGTCTCTGTGATAATTAGGAATACTCGCCATATTCTTGTCATGTGGCAAGAGGCTCCACTATCCACAATCCATCTGATATCACCCCCAAATCCTCCGCTACCGACACTGGAAACCAGGGTAACCAAAGAAAATTCCATGTCATACTTGGAAGCAAAATCCTCCATGGTTGTTGTAGTAGCTCTCTCAGGCCCCTCCACTTCCTTCTTCTTCTTCTTCCTCTCAGGACAATGAGAAGCAAGGTGCCCCAACTAGTTACAACAATAACATCTGACTTTACTCAAGTCCCTCTCGTAACTTCCTTTCTTCTTGCTCTTTGCAGTAGGAGCAACATTCTCATCAACTCCATCTGTCTTATGTCCATTGCTTTGAGATCCTTCCTGAATCTCCTCCTGAGTGAAATCGTCCCACAGCCTGCTCCAATCTGGAAGATGCTCATGACCCACCACACACTTCACGAAGACTTCCCATTCCTTGGTGAAGCCTTTCAAGGCTATCCTCACCAACTATGAATCCGATATGACCTCCCCAACTGCAGCCGACTCATCTTTCACTTGAGCTACTCGGGTAAGATAAGAAGACACACTCTCCTCCTTACCCATCTTGGTATCATGCAACTTAGCCTTCAAGGCCATCTTTCGGTTTTCATTCTTCGCCTCAAATAATTTCTTAAGTGCATCCCACATCTCTTTGGTTGTCTTCTTCTCAGCCAAGTGTGGGATAAGGTGATCCTTCACCCCATCAAGAATAATCCTCTGAGCTTTTGCCTCCTTGACCTCATGCAAATCCAAAGCAACATGATTTTTTGTGGGAACCACAATAGTAGAACTGACATAGTTCCAAATCTTGTTCTCCTTGAGAACAACTGACATCCAGACCTTCCAATGGAAATAGTTGGAAATGCCATCCAACTGATCCTCAAATCTAATACATGCAGCCATATTCCCTGTCACGACTCAAGGAAAACAATCACAAATTCCCCCCCTCCAACCCTTGCTCAAAAATATTACTGTTCACTGTCACTCAGAGCCCAAGCTTTGATATTATGTAGAAATTTAATGACAAAATCAACAAGCTAATATTCGGTCATACACTTAGCAACCTATAGATAATTGTCATCAATGAACTTTTATATGTATAAAACCCACATTCAGAAATTACCATATGCATAAATACACATTGCTAAGTAATTTAGCAACAAAATAAACACAATGAACAACATTCAATCAACCAAGAATAACTCAGAAATTTAGGCAAATGCGAGGAAACACCACAATGTGGGGAAATCCAATGAAAGAGAGAGATTTATTATTCAGCTTCAGGAAAGTACATATCATCAACAATAACACAATTTATAGCTAAGAGAAAAACCACTTATAGCACCCAAAAACTCTCCCAAAAATTGCTGCCTCGATTTACGTGCCAAATCCGTATTGTTGTATGACCCACCCCCAAAAAACAACACCTCGAAAATAGTGCCAATCTATTGTTGTACGGATTGTTCTATACAACTGCCCTTCAACAACAAATATCCTCATGTTGCCTCGATTTTTGTGGCTCCCTTGCCTCAAAATCCGTGCCCAGTTTCTGTTGTATGCACTGTATGGATTCGTACAGTATGGCCTCCCTCACAACAATAAATTACAACACTCACAAAATAGAAAACCCTCTTGGGATTTGTGCCCAATCTCTCTCGGGAAATGTGCCCTCCTTGCTGCCCTCTTTCCTCTCTCAAGCTCTCTCGAAAAATCTCTCTCAAACTCTTCTCAATGCTCTCCTTGTGTCTTGCACACTACCCAATGCATTCTCTTATAATCTAAAAGTGACCCTTCACCTTCTCCAACCCTAGATCTAATGGCCAAGATCTAATCTTGCCTTTATACGATCAAGGGTCATGATTCATTCCCTCCAAAATAAATCACTTTGTACACTTTAAAAAAAGTCACTTTAATAAAAGAACCACTTTATCACAACTTTATAAAAGTCCATTACAAAGTCAGGTGTCTAGTAGTGTAGGTACAAGATAACTTCCACATACAAGACACATATGCGGAGTGCCTCCCGAGCTAAAAAGCTAACAGGGTTATCATTAAACCGTGAGCATGAGAATCCATCACATGCACCTCAAAACCTTTGGCAACTGAAGCAACAACCTAAAATAGGTCACCTCCCTCTTTCTAGAGAATCTTGAAGCAAGAGTAACATCAAGGTCAACTCCCTCTTCCTGAGAAAATCCAACAACCCTGTCACTAGTACTCATCACTACTCCCATTAGCTACAAGCTTGGAATCAACCATCGATTCTGCCATCGTAGGTTTTGAACCTATCTCCAAGTTAAATCTTCCACAACCTTCTTCAATGCCAAATGCTGCAAGACATAAGTACACGTGAATAATATAACATGAAAGATCCGCTCTCCAAGAGCAACTAGAAAATACAAATGCATAAGATGACCCATCACCAATAGCTTAGCATCACACTAGCAAGTGTATCGATGATCAATCTCTCTACAAATGTACAATATGTACAACCAATATTATGCCAAAGGGATAACGTTGGAAGCTTCCTTCTTTTGCAACAATCACTAAAGTTGAAAAAAGTCACCATTCTTGTAAACCCTCGAGTCACAAATCAACCAAAACACATCAGCCAATAATCATCAATCTATCAAAGAATGAATCAGCCCCTTCCAAGCTCCAAAAATCAGCGAAACAATCAAATGGTTAAGCGTGCCCATCACAAGCAACAATTCACTCCAAACAATTGAATATACTAGAACAAATCAACCACCTATCATAGGTTTTCTTAGGCATCACACCCGTTGAAAACAGATCACATACCAAACATCAATGAAATAGATCTTCCACTTATCACAAGTGAAAACACATTGGCATCCACTAGAAAAAATCAACCACCTATGACAAGTCGTCTTGGGCATCAAACCCATTGGAAATAAATCCATACCAACCATCAGTGAAGTAGAACTACTACCTATCACAAGTGAGAACACACTGGCATCCGCTGGAACAAATCTACCACCTATCAAAGGTCCTCATAGACATTGTTACCCCCCAGTCTAGGGGTAACTAAAGAGATCATGTCTCAAGGCCCACGGGTAGCAGACATGGAATGCTAAGAGTCTTATGCCTAGCACAGCCCACAAAGCTCCTTTACTTTACCACAGAGCAACATCCACTGCACCAACTTGGTTCCAAGAGGACAACAGGTCTTGCTCCATGAGGTAACAAGTTTGGTCTCGTGGTAAGTGTCATTTTAATATTTGAAGCATTTGAACATGTTGCAAAGAATCCTTTCTTGATTATGAAACGTTTGCTTGGAAATTATACCTTTTTCCTAGTTTCACCTTGGTGAGTGAAATAGTTTCCTAGTAAGTTTGTCACCCTTAGGAAAAGGATTGCTACTAGGTGGTTCCTTGAAGGGTCCTCATACCATTCCCATTCATGCTTACCACTTTCCACAGTTATTTCTCTGATGTTGCCTCATCTTTTGGGATTTTGGGCTCATTGACCCCAAGAAAGGCTTATACTTAATTTCATGGGAAGAAGGGGCTAAAGGCCCAGAGGTGTTGTAGTTGGAAAAAGTTAAAATCCAATCGTTATCCTTCTAGATGCTTTCCCTAAGGTTCTAAGAGCAATGAAGCGCTACTACATAAAACCAAAGGACCTTCTAACATATAACTAATAAGTGTCCCGCTTGTTGAGGAAATACATTTTGTGATGTCTTTTACTTTCCATTACATATGGCACTCGGTGTGTTTCTAGCTTCAAGTGGCATTGTGGTACTCCTTACTTTCCATTGCACATAGTACTCGATGTTTCAAACCATAATGAATCAATGGCAATAAAATGGCTTGGAAAAAAGTTGCATCACGAATGAAGGGCAACACACCCTTTACAAAGGCACCCATAAATGAGACAGTATGAACCCTTGTATGTCAATACCCCATGCCTAGAAGTTTTGCCCCAATCCATCTCATATTCATTACATGACTTAGATGGGGTCTTCTTGGGAAACATCCCTTGACTTGGGGATTGGCCTACCCAACAGGGCACCATGACACCCCTCCCATACCTAAATTAGGAAAAACTTTTAAGGTCTTTGAGTGTTTGTTTAGTTTGAAAAAGGGGGTTTGATGCACATGTTTGGGTGGTTCTTGTATTAAATATGGCTTACTTGGCATGATACTTGTGACTTGTGGACCCTTGGAGGGCGTACTTGTTTGTCTTTGTAGGACCTTTCCCACAGGATGGACGTTGGACCCCAAATGAAGAAGACCATGGATGATGGACGTTGCACCTAGAGGACATAGGACGTTGCCTTCAGAATCACCTTGGCATCACCAGAGGATGAGGTTGCACCCTTCTCCACTTGGACATTGACCTTTGGAGTCCTAGCACATCACCTCCTAGCCCTTGACGTCACCTTGAAGGGTTGGGGTTTGATGGATAGGATGGTTCCAAAGGTGGCTTGACAGGAGGAGACCATGGCAGGGCACTTTGAGCATTGCACATGGCCTTTGGAGGCCCAACGTCTCCCTCACCATGCTTGACGTTGCACTTGGAGAGCCTACATCACCCTCTTAGGGCATGACGTCAACCTTCTAGGGTTTTATTTCAGGTAAAAAAAAATTGTATATTACAAGGGCAAATTTAAGGGGTCAACCCTCTTATGTAAAGACATGACTTTTCATTAGAGTCTTATGGATGGCTAGGGTTTCCATATAAATATGGCTAGCCAAGACTCATTTTATCATCACATTCCTCTCACACATGTGAGAGAACAAGTCTGAAATTTTCGCTACTTTGGGGTTATTAGTTCTTTTTACTCATGCGCTATCGCTTGGAGGTCAAGTGTGGATGCTTGTTTGCTGATTTTTTGGATGATATTACTGCAATTAGGGTTTTTTCTTGTCATATCTTGGTGAAGTAAGTAAATTTTTGCAATTTCATTTTATGATATTGAATGTTTATGGTAAATTTTACTTATTCATATTGAAGATCTTAGTTGATAAAACCCTAAGAGAGGAGCATAAGTGCTTCCTCCTCTCACAAGGTAAATTTCATCTATAAATTTGAGAAGGAAATCCTACCCAGGGTTAGAATCCTAAAGCCCTAAAGTGTTAGCACTTTCAGAGTTTGATTCTAGACTCTTGATTGTGACCTAGTTGAAGTACCTAAGAATGGAGAAAAGGTTGCTAGAGCCCAAAAGTGTTTGCACTCTAGCAAAGCCCTTCTCTTCAAGGTTTGAACCCTAAGGCCCTAATGTGCTAGCACCTTAGAGTTCAAGCCCTACCTCTTAGCAATTGCCAACTTCATCTCCAAAGTACATTGCATTGTTGTTATCAAGACTCCATACCCCCAAGGCACTAATCATTAAGCTCTCTTGTGGTGAAAGTAATAAAAAAACTCTTTATTCTCAATCTTTCAAGCTACCTACTAACTTAGCTAACACTAACTTAAGCTAATTTGATTGCAAACTTCCTATTGTTGCAAATTTTTGCTACAACCATCTAAATACTGTCTTATTTGTTGCATACACTGACCTAAACGTGGCTTAAACTTACTAGAGATTGCATCTAACAATTGGGTAATGTTCTATTGAGTAAATGTTAAGTTTTCATCGTCAATTGTTGCAATTCTGAAGTGTAATTCTTGTTGTAGTTATAATTGTTTCACTGTTGTTGTACTACTGTTTATTGTTGCAATTTCATAACAGCCATAGCAATTTTGTTGTCTAGTGTCTTAAAGAGGTATTTACTATATGTTTGTACTTGAAAATCACATTATATATGTTATCAATTGTCCTTGTTTCTGGCATGTACTCATACAAGCTTCATACCTCTTTTTCATCTGACCTAAACTTTGACTTAGGTGACCTAGAGAGGGGGCGGTAGGCTTGGCTATCAAACTTGCTACTTTGATCCCTTGAGGTCACCGGGGAAGCCTCCCCTGTGGTGGAACTCCTCCATCACTAAAATGAGGGGCTTTCCTACTAAGGTGACATTGGTAGGATATCCTGTAGTTACGCAAGATTTGGTGATCTTGTGTTGGGCTTTGCACAACTACAAATCCTGCGATAACATGCATCACACCCACTAAAAATAAATCCATACCAGCCATCAATGAAGTAGATCTACCACCTATCATAGGTAAAAATACATTGGCATCCACTAGAACAAATAATAATTGTTTCACTGTTGTTGTACTACTGTTTGAAGAAATTTGAGGTTCCTAAGGTTGCCCAACAGGCCTGTCATGTGACCTCTTGTTTGGCACTAAGTTCAAGGTACTTTCAAATTGTTTTCCTCACTATTTTAGGATTGTTTTCTCGCTGTCCAAAACAACCAACAAATCTGAACTTTACCCTCTTCAAAATATGCCTTAAGCTTATGATTGCATGCTCTTTTGGTGCCTCTTTGTGAAGGATTCAAGTAGGATAATTTTGTTGTCCAAACTAGCTCTTCACATGCATCAAAACATACAATACCCCTCTAGAATCTTTAACAACTACTAAGCTTAAAATACTAAGCAAACCATGACAAATGAACACAAGTGTTTTTGGTCAACATGAACCTGAAAAAACCCCCATGGGGTAAACTAGTAAGAGAGATAGATATAATGGAGATCTGAAAGCAAATGCTACAACAAGTAAATACACAAGGAACCTGATATAATGACAAGCTTCTTCTCAAGCTTGCAATGGAGTCCCTCTAACTTGTGCCTACTAGTCTTTGAACAAAGTGCCCTTTGCCTTAGTGTGCCCCCTTCTCTTGTTTTGCCTTTGCTTTCCTGCCAGTGATGTATACTTGTGCCCCTTGCCTTGGAGAATGTGCCCAATCCTATGGTGTGTCCCTTGCCTCAATCCTTGGCTTGCACACTCACACCAACAAGTGTGCTCTCACAAACTAATGTGCCCTCTCTATGTTGGAGATTTGCAACTTCGGGCAATCATTCTCCATAAGAAAGTACAAGAAGACCCATCTATACCATTACAAAAGCCCCAAGAAGAAGTAGAAGACCCAGGAAGAGAAGTCAGCCCCACAAGAAAAATAATAACAAAATTACAGACCTAGAAATAAGAAGTCGGCCCTAGACTAGCGCCCAGATCAATATAAATACAGGACTGGCTCATTTCATTTTGACAGTCAGACAACTCCTTCTGCAGTGCGCACAAAGCAGTTGCAGCTGCAATTTTGGTAGTTTCCCTATTTTTGGGTTACTAGTTATCTTGGAGAGTGCACCACACTTGGAGAAGCTCTTGCTTGGTTATTCTTGGTCATATTATTGAGGAGCCAGGTCTTGGTGATGCTAGCCTCAGGGAGGATCTTCTATGTGTGGTATTTTGGTTATTGATGGTGATGTACTGGTAATATCTTGGATTGAATTCTTCTAGAGAAAAGTTGTTGGGTTTTCTCCCAAGTTTGGGTTACCCAGGATAAACTCTTGTGTTCTTATGTCTACTGTGCATGGTTAATATTTCTAGATCTTGTTATTTCTATTGCATTGTTCAGTTGAGATCTTCAGTGTATAGTTATTCTATGATAATTGATGTATGAAAGTGAATCTTGTTATTAATCATAAGGCAATAACTATCTGATCTGAGAATCATGTAAACACCAACACTCTACACAATAGTGTGCTCACTTCAAGTGTATGCGCCCTTCACCTTGCCTTGCGCCCCTTGCTTGCTATAAGTGCGCCCAACCTCAAGCTTGAGCTCTTCTTCATAGCTTGCGCCCTTAGCATCTCACTAAGTGTGCCCTTGAACTCATGCGCCCTTCTCTTCTCAAGAAATGCGCCCAAGCTCTTTTCAAACCCTCACTTCCTCTCTTCCTCTTCACTCAACTCTCTCAAGTGAACAATGAGCCTCATTTTCCCTCCTTTAGCATAATCTCAAGGCTAACCTAGAAAATCAAGGGCCCATATTAGATCTAAGCCTTTCTCCAAACTGGATGGATGAGATTAGATCTCATAATCCACTTAAGTTTTCATAGTTCACTTTATCTTCATTATTTCACATTTAAGTGAAATTAATGTCACTTTATGACTTAAGTGAATAAAGTCACTTTAGACTTAAGTGAATAAAATCAAAGTGAAATTATAACATAACGTACACGCATGAGGGTAATACTTCCCCCTTTGTGTTTAGAGACTCACAAACACAAGGAGACCCCTTTCCTTGGTTTAACATTTTATGGTTTTTAAAAGTTTTTTAATATATATGCAAATGTAATTAAAAAATTGTAAATCATTAGAATTTAAATTTCTATAAGCACATACACAAAGAGATATCATTAATATATAAGAAACTGCTATAATGATTTGAAATAGATATTCTAGATAGTGTGTGCAATATTAATGTCATCTATAAAATCGAGTTGCTAAAAGCAATTTACTTTTTTCATAGGGCACATCTAACGAAGACGAGAAATTTATGCATGTACACAACTAGCCAATTTACGAAGCATTTTAAGAACTATATTTTAAACTAGTTTCCAAATTACGATGTTTTAAGACCTATGGTATTCTTTGCATTTTGATTTCTTCCTAATTGCATTCATTTCTAATTATATTCTCTAAACATATATATTTCTAGTCATGTTTTTCCTTCTTCGTGGGAAAACTGACAACCCTAATTTGTGCACAAACTGACCCTACTCACATCCAAGGTTTCACAGTCAGAATATGGTAGAAATGTTGGTGTGTGCAGTGTGCCAACGTGCATGTAGGTATTTGAGGTTGTCCTCACTACTCTATGGTTAATTGGTAGTGTAATCGGGAATTATCATGGCAATGATCCCATTTGCACTGTGACATGATGATAACATTGTTAAGTTTAAAGTTTAAACCATTCGCTTTTTGTGTGGTTGGAGGAACTCTAATTCTAATGGACGTACACAAGATATCTCCTCTGCATTTGAGAAGTGACTTTTGAACCCATATTAGGTTCCAGGTATGTTTTGTTTAAATTTCCTTTCTTCCTACCTCATTGTGCTCTATATCTCACTACCTCAGGGTTTAGGGTTTAGATTTGAATGCAACACCAATATAACAATTTTATTGCTCCATTAATGACTTAAAAAATTATTACTTTTCACTTACAAAAGTTATACATAGCACGTTTGGCTCTGAGGTGGGAGTTGAGAATAGGTGGGAAAATGTTAGCATCGGAGAGATGGGGAAATCAAAAGTTGCCTAGTCGTCTAACCTAGTTGAAGATGAGTAAAGATCGAATGGAGCCCAACCAAATATTTGCATTAGGCCGCCTTGCATACCGAATTGATCCCCAACCTGATATCTCCTATTAACTAGTGCTCCACTGCTCAGATATAGTGATGATGGTCAATCCCTTCTCGGTCAGCTATAATCCCCCCATTTTTGTGGTCTTGGTCTGGTCAACCCCTCAAGGAACACTCAATAAAACAAGTAGTGAATGAAAAGGTGGTTCTATGGAGGTAAGAATATCGGCTAACCCTTTGAGTACTTGCTTGATCTGATGATGGAACTTAATTAGAACATAAAAGAAGGAGATCGTTCGTTCTAACATTCGATATCCCCAAAATGTCTTCCATGTTCGATCGACTAAGCATGGTCGTACATACTTTGATAATAAGCTCTAAGATTGTTTGAATTGGATTCGATAGAGCTAAGGAACCACCTATTAGATCACATATCCATATACGATACAGATACCCTTGAAGAAAGAGAGAGTTGTTCTAAGATTCATTGGTATCAGCGGATGAACACACCAAAATATCATCCATCATTTTCTCTTTTGAACTTGTCGATCAGGAGGGAGCAATTGCATTTTGTTCTTTAGTAAGTGGTCTTGAGAGTCTTTTAGAAAAATAGAGAGTGATGCCCCATCACTCTTGAGCACTCAAGAGATCTTCTATCAGCTCAATTGACTTTTCCCTACATCTTGAAGATGATCTCTCTTTTTCTTCTTTCGCTCAAGGCGAGATGACTCAGAGAAGAAAGAAAGCCTGTTAAGCCAGAGGTTGTTGAGATAGTTGTTTTCCCATAACAAAGCACATGAATGAAGTAAAGGTTCAATTCACACTTTACAATTCAGTCTTTTCTATTAACAGTTTACGATTCCCAGTTCATAGTTTGCGATTTACTTTTTACAATTCATAGTTATAAGCATGGCGAAGTGGGAAATGAAATAAGAAAAGGTGGGCAAAATTTGTATATTAGGCAAAGGAGTACCAACCTTATATCCATATTGCCTATTTTCCTGACCTGCCTTACCTTTCTCTACCTGCCCCTCCCGTCCTACCTCGCCCTTGCCGCCCTTCCCCTGTACTTCCTGTCCGTCCTCTACCACTAGCACTGATGGTGGTGAGACTACCTTTTTGCCAGTATATGTGCTCTAGCTGCTTGCTCTTGTATCCATATATAGATTTGGATCCGAACAAAGGGATGCTTCTAGTTGGCTCTCGACCTGGAAGGAATGCACCTGTATTTTTCTCTTTTGTTTGTGCCTCTGCCCTCGCTATTGGGGACTTCGCTACTATAATATGCATACGGACCTATCATTGGGGAATATGAATATGTCGTAGCTAGCCCTGGAACCAGATCTGCTCAAACAAGGGCTGGGTCTCGAGTGGAATGAAATGCATAATACTATACCCCTATCAATGACCGACCAAAGGAATAGGCCAATAATATTTTATATTGATTTAATAGATTTAGTCTTATACATATGTGAGAAAGCTAATAAAAAAGGAAACAAATAATTATGTTATTCCTTCTTTATCACTTAGAAACTGTGCGAGGTTTGAATCCCATGCACGCTTTTGAAGGAGAGAAAAGAGTAATATATGTGTGTGTGTGTGTGTGTGTGTGAGAGAGAGAGAGAGTGGGCCTAATGGTTAAGAGTGTGTGCTTCCTCTTAAGAGATCACATGTTCAAATCTAGTAACAAAATAAAGGGGAGTCTTCGTGATCTCAAAGGAATAAGATTGCCTATTACATCTGGAGCTCGGTAATGTATAAAACAAATTTTGTAAAGCATTTGACTGCATACATTGGGATTATCTCATAATGATTTTATTACAATCTGGTTTCGGCTTCCATAAGTTGAATTCCATCAACTCCGATCCATGGTTCTCCCATAGTGTTTGGATTCTCTCTCTCTACCCTAACAACCATGGCTCTAGGAACTCTTTGTAGGAAGATCTCACGGAAGATGAAATAGTGAGTCAAATACATGATCTCGTGGAGGTGGAAGAAATAGGCTCCCCTCAATCTGTTGAGGGGCAGGAAGCTTGGGACAATTGTAATGTTCCCATTTATGATTCCCTTATTATGTAGTTAGAGTTACTTCAGGAGGTTTGAGTCATCCAGGTCAGAGGGGTGAGACTAGGTCATCAATGAGCTCAAGAGGTTTGGAGGCGTTATATGGGGCCCAACTCAGTTTATTTACCTTTATTCATCATCAAAATCATTTATGTGAAACTTGTTCTTGGTTCCATAGCATTGAGACGATTTTCGTAATTTTGGGTTATTATTAAGCATATTTTAATTAATGACATTTAAGGTACTATTTGGAGCTTGTTTCTTGGAGAAATACCTTAGTGTAATAGCTCATTGGAACCAGAGTGAAAAGATCTACAAGATAGGATGATGAAAATTGACTTTCAATGGCCGGAGAAGTCATAAGGGTGAATTAATAACTTTTAGAAACAAAAAGGTTCATGAAATTAATAAAGCGATTTTATGAGAAAATATTAAAGATGAATTAAAAGTCACTTAAGGGAAAAAGGTGAAATGGGGTATAAAAGAGAGATAGGGGTTCATATTCTCTCATGATGTTGATGATCATTTTCACTTGTATCTTTGAGTTCTGGCAGCTTGAACATTTTGAGGGTTTTGGGTGAACAAACCCTAGAGATCAGCAAGGAGGTGAAAGATTCCTTTGTTCATGATCCAAGCTTGGCCAAGGTGGTGAAAGATTCCACCCTCACCATTCTGTCTCAATTTCATATCCATTTATTGCATTGTTGGTAAAGGAAGGCGCAACTGTTGGAGGATTATGCAGAAAGGGCGCATTGTTCCACCAAGAAGGATTCGATTGGGATATTTGGAGTGAGATCCTGAGGAGATATGAGTGTGCTCACTTTTAGCTCACCTAGGGCGAATTTTCTTGGTACTTTGGAGGGTTTATAACACCCATATTCATTTATTATTAGAGCTGGGCGAAATTTATCCAGGAGGGCACACTGGGGGTTTGAGATCTAATGATCGGGAGTTAGTTTTGTCATCTACAAACTAGGGAATCTTCTCATATGAGTTAGCCATCATCAAATCTACAAGTTTGCAACCATTTCGTGAAAATTTTACTTCAAATTTATTGTACATATTTCAGCATGGCGTAAGCAACAAGAAGGGCACATAATTTCATGGTATGGGAATTGTGGATTTAGCATGATATAACATCTCTTTTGGGAAGTCATCGTTAGGGGATCGAAAAGTAGGATCATTGACATTATTTCCTCGCCTTTTGGAGCCATTATAGGCCAATAAAGTGGTTGTTGTATTATTTATATCAGATCTGGAAATGACTACCATTGGACAACCATTTATAATAAATAAACAAGCAAGGATTGTGTGGAGGTATTTATGTTTTTGTTGTGTATTACTTGTCATTTACTCCTATGTTTATTCTAGTCTATGTTCCACTTGAATTCATGTTGTTTTATACATGTTAAACTCAAAAACATGGATGGAAATGCAAACTAAAGCCATGCATGCAAACTGTTTGACATAATGCCTCAATGAGAAAAATTGTCATATACATAACAACAAGCAAATAATCAGAACAATAGACACTTTGGGGGTTCTAAGGAGGTTGGAACTCATCCCATTGACCCTCTAAACAAATAAATAATCCACCTTGAGAGTTGGGATGACAAGAGAGTTTATTTTCCCAAGAACTTTGAGCAAACACTTTAAGTGCTTGACGAAAGTTCTCAACCATTTAGTTTTGATTTTTATATCAGATTTGGTTGGGGATATTATAGTGGTATCAGATCGTGAATCCTCCCAACCTGTGAGGATTGCTAATGAAGCATACAACAGGTAAAGGAAAGATGGCAAATCAGCTGGAACAAGAGGTGTTTGAGGTAGGAATAAAGCTACAGACACTCCCTCACTTCAAGTATACTCTCCTTACAATTCTTAAGCCAACAACAGAGATTTTATCTAAGATAGATCAATCTCCTTCACAGGTTATGTTGGATGCAATACACCCATTAAGGGAAAATTTAGTTATGCCAACGTTATTCAGACACCATGATGGAGGTGTGTTTCTTATGGTGGCCACATGCATCAGTGAGATCATTAAGACCTCAACACTAAATGTTCCTTATGTGGATAATGTGATGAGGGATGCCTTTCAACTTATTATTTCCACTTTCCGAGGTTCATATACATAATCCCTTGTTTAGAAACATGGTAACCCTTTTGGAGACAATGGAAAAGTTTGATTCATGTGTGGTGATGTGCGATATTGGATGTCATGATATGATCCTTGAAATGTTTCACATTTTCTTCTTT
Organism: Picea engelmannii; assembly: GCA_009831015.1. Lineage (NCBI taxonomy): Eukaryota > Viridiplantae > Streptophyta > Pinopsida > Pinales > Pinaceae > Picea > Picea engelmannii. The sequence continues at coordinate 390,551 of ML789436.1, forward strand.
GTTGTCCATGAAGCTCATCCAAGAAATGTGATAAACTCAATGCAATGAATTACGACTCTTATGTTGGATGAGAGTGATGATATTCTAGAGCAGTTGGTGGAAGTTATATGAGCTTCTTTGGGAGGAGGCAAAAAGAGTGTTTCTTCAACTGGCCATAGACTTTCTATGTATGTGATGGAGCATTGTGCAAATAGGCTTGAGCGTTATTCAACCATACCTCCTGATGACATTAACACATGTGATGGATAGGAGGATAGTACTTCAAATCATGAGGAGGAGATAGAATATTCGTCTTGTGATGAGATTTAGGATGATTTGGGTGTGGATACACCTAAGGGCGATGGAGCATTGACACAGAGTGAGTCATATTTGGAGCAGGGACTCACTTTACAAGATATGGATATGGATAATTTGTTGGAGGAGTTTCATGAGTTGGAGAGGCACTCAAGATCAGAGAGGATTATGGAGGGATGTGACCCAGAGACAATTGAGGGTGTTCATGTGTCACAAGAGCCACCATTATTGGAGATCTCTGAGACATTTGAGCATGCACATGCGGATTCCAGAGCCAGGGACAGTTCAGATGAGAACACATCTATGTGGGATCCATGATTAGATGACACTAGTGATGAGGATACTTCCATTCAGGGTTAGGATCCAATTGACACTCATGGATTGAGTGATACAGTGATACAATGATACAGTCGGGACACAAGACAATGTTATGGGTTGCAGGGTCTACAATGATAGGAAATATTCACAATTACATGATGTTATCAGAAAGCACAACGGATGTTGAGCAAAGTAGCACAACAGGTCCTGGGGAGTACGTTGATGAGGATTCCATGGTTGACCTTAGTAGTATGAGTTATGAGGCAACATTTCAACATGATAGAGGTGTTGATTCACATGAGGCATGACACTTAGCAGGACATCTGAAGGTTAGAGAGGATATGATCATGGTGGCCATGAGGCTTCTTGATGATACACACACATTGGTGGAAGGATATTGTTGGAGATCCACGATGACATAGGATAGTCCGAGTGGAGATTTTTACATTGAAGACTTTCAGACACTTAGAGAGAGAGAGAGAGTGACAGTGATGAAGACCAACTACCAGCATCTCCCTATGGATAGAAATTACCTTGTGGAGATTAGTGAGATGTACCACGGGGTGTTGGAGGAGATGAAGAATGAGGTGGATCGACTCACTCATGAGTTGGTGAGCGCACATGAATTCTTGAAGAGCACACAGAGAGCCCTTCGAGAATCAAAGTCCATAGTAGAGTATCTCCTTGATGAGTCTAATCGGGTATCCACTACATCCATCTCAGTCGAGAGTTGGTCATATGTTTCAACTATGTCACTAGAGGGTGTTGGTGACATGGAGGGTTTGAAGGCACTTGCTAAGAGATATGACCCAGAGGCTTTTGATTATGCACATGTTTTTTGGTATGGGAATTAGGAGTCGCTTCTTTTGGAGAGCCCATTGAAGGCTTGAGTCATGATCACTACTGAGACAATTGAGCAGATACATTGTGGATCGGTCAACAGGGAAGTATATGTGTCTAGGGATTGTGGGGATAGGTATATTACAGATGAGGACACATCCATTTGGGACCGAGGTTCAACTGACACTAGTGTAGTGATAGATATAGTGGCACATATAGGATACATAATGATATTCAATGATATACAACAATATGCAATGGTGTGCAATGGTATACAATGTTATTTAGAGGGGTAAAGTGGTATTAGTGTATTTTTTTTTTCTTTGATGTTCTTTGAATATATTGCAGCTCATGGGAGGATCCTTTGAGATAGTTGGGTGAGATAGGGGGCATTATAGACACGATAGGGAGTTTTTATTTAGAGCATGTGGTCAATGCATAGGATGACAAGGATAGATTGAGGGATGACATGATCTACTATAGAGGTGACACATATTTACCCCCTGAGACCACACTTAGGGAGATGATCATGAGGGTGATGCATGATGCACCTTCGGTAGGATTTTTCGGGGACTTGTATGAGCATGAGGTACCATATAGGGAAAATTTGCTTTATAGGACGGTGTCTAGACTCCAGGTAGGGCTAGAGTACATTAACAAAAGTAGGGATAATAGATTACTATGTGTGGGTTAGCAAGAGCATGAAATATTTGCATGCATGGAGTTGATTCCTAGTGTCTGGTTTCTATCAGTTGATTGCATACAAGGATTAGAGATGAGGCTCGATTGGATTCCAATAGTTATCATTGTAGCACAACAATAGTCAGTAGGCCTTGGGAATGGTGGACTTCCATTTCTTCGGTGGGATTTGGGCATTCATTTGAATGGTCGATTGTGTCAGATGGTGATGATGATCGATAGAGTTGTGGTAGTGATTGGTCTACTCTATGTTTGGGATGCCAATAGTGGGGAGGTTGAGACTTACTCTATAGGGCAGGATAGACTTTCCTTCCCGATACATGGGATTGAGGTTGGCAATGGATTTGCAGATTTAGACTTCACTAAGACACCTTTGCATGGGATGATTCATGATAGTGGTTTTAGTCCATTCAGGGATTTCAACTTTGGGTTCCTATAGAGGAGGATGCAAAATGGGCACGTTGGTTTGATAGTGATGATCAGAGTGGTGGAACGACAACATGGTGGTTCCCTTCTAGGATTAGTTTGGGACCATGGGATTACATTGTTTGACAATTTAGCTATTGTTAGAGATAAGAGAGATGGTTCTGATTTCCAGAAGTTTACTCCTGGGATTTCATGGGTTGACAATTGGGCAATTGGGAGAGTCAACCATTACTTCCAGGAGCTTATACATATAGAGCATTGAATTGGTGTCTTAGGTGGGACATTCTATGAGGGGTGGACAGAGTATTTATGGTATCTATTTTCTCTATTGATCGGTGGTCTTCATGAGGTCTCTTGTGCGAGTACATTGCAGGACAATATTATGGGTGTTAGGTGCTCCACGTCTTTCAGATTGGTTTGGGACCCAAGGATCACTCTCAGTTTCAATTTGGTTCAGTTTGTTGATCGTATGGTTGAGGTGGCATTGCTTGAGGACAAGCAATATCCGGGAAGGTAGGACTGTAATGTTCCAATTTTTGGATTCCCTTATTATGCAGTTAGAGTTACTTCAGGAGGTTTGAGTCAGCTAGGTCAGAGGGGTGAGACTAGGTCATTAGTGAGCCCAGGAGGCTTGGAGGAGTTTTATGGGGCCCAACTTAGTTTATTTACCTTTATTCATCGTCAGAATCATTTTCACACAACGTTTTCTTGGTTCCATGGCATTCTGACGATTTCCGTAATTTTGGGTTATTATTAAGCATGTTTTAATTAATTACACTTAAGGTACTATTTGGAGCTTGTTTCTTGGAGAAATACCTTAGTATAATATCTTTTTGGAACTGGGCCAAAAATATCTACAGGATAGGATGATGAAAAGTGACTTTCAGTGGTCGGAGAAGTCATCAGGGTGAATTAATCACTTTTAGAAGCAAAAAGGTTCATTAAATTAATAAAGTGATTTTATGAGAAAACATTAAAGATGAATTAAAAGACACTTGAAGGGAAAAAGGTGAAAAGGGGTATAAAAGAGAGATAAGGGCTCATATTCTCTCATGATGTTGTTGATCATTTTCACTTGTATCTTTGAGCTCTAACAACTTGAATGTTTTGAGGGTTTTGAGTGAACAAATCCTAGAGATCAACAAGGAGGTGAAAGAATCATATGTTCCCGATCCAAGCTTGTCCAAGGTGGTGAAAAATTCCACCCTCACCTTTCTATCTCAGTTTCAGATCCATTTCTTGCATTGTTGGTAAAGGAGGGTGCAACTGTTCGAGGATCCTGCAAAGAGGGCACACTGTTCCACCAAGAAGGATTCAATTGGGCTATTTGGAGTGAGATATTGAGGAGATCTTAGTGGGCTTACTTTTAGCTCACCTAGGGTGAATTTTCTTGGTACTTTGGAGGGTTTCTAACACCCATATTTATTATTATCAGAGTTGAGCGAAGTTTATGCAGGAGGGTGCACTGGGGGTTTGATATCTAATGATCGAGAGTTAGTTTTGTCATCTACAACTAGGGAATCTTCTCATATGAGTTAGCCATCATCAAATCTACAAGTTTGCATCCATTTAATGAAGATTTTACTTTAGATTTATTGTGCATATTTCAGCAGGGCGTAAGCAACGAGAAGGGCACATTTCTTGGTATGGGAATTGTGGATTTAACATGATATAACATCTCTTTTGGGAAGCCATCATTAGGGGATCGAAAAGGAGGATCAATGACATTGTTTCCTTGCCGTTTGGAGCCATTATAGGACAATAAAGTGGTTGTTGTATTATTTATATCAGATTTGGAAATTACTACCATTGGACAACCATTTATAATAAATAAACAAGCAAGGATTGTGTGGAGGTATTTGTGCTTTTGTTGTGTATTACTTGTCATTTACTCTTATGTTTATTCTAGTCTATGTTCCACTTGAATTCGTGCTATTTTATACAAGTTAAACTCAAAAACATGGATGGAAATGCAAGCTACAACCATGCATGCAAACTATTTGACATAATGCCTCAATGAGAAAAATTGTCATATACATAAAAATAAACAAATAATCATAACAACAGACACTTCGGGGGTTCTAAGGAGGTTGGAACTCATCCCATTGACCCTCTAAACACATCAATAATCCACCTTGAGAGTTGGGACAAAAAGAGAGTTGATTTGCCCAAGAACTTTGAGCAAACACTTTAAGTGTTTGATGAAAGTTCTCAACCAGTTAGTTCTGATTTTTATATCATATTTGGTTGGGGATATTACAAAAATGCACCTTCCTGAACGGTTCTTCATATTTTTCAGAATAGTTAATTTTTTGGGCAAAATTGTAAAGCAATTTACTTGCACAAATACTTGGAATGAGTGTATAGAGAAGGTCTTAGAGTTTATGTATGTAATTGTTGTTAGCTTTGGCACAACTTCCTTTTAATGAATATAAACTTATGTTTCAACTAAAAAAATAATAAAATAAATTAATATAAAATCTATTTTAATTTTAATTCTTTTTTTGTTTAATTTTTTATATATTTTTTTGGTACTTGATAAATTTGAGATTAATATGGATTTATAGTAATATTAAGGGAAAGTGGAGAACTAAACAAAATGATCTAGGATTTTGAGGGGCTGATCATGTTGCATGAAGGGCACCACTATTAGCATGCCTACATGTTGTATCTTACTTATTTATTAAACATAATTAGATCTATCTTAACCCTAGACTTATCAAGCTTCATGAGGAATCAAATCTTTGGAGGTGTGTTTGTGTGTGGTTATAAGACCCTAGGTTCAAGTTATCTTAACCAACAAAAAGTTTTAGACACCGGCCCTTTCGGCATCACCTGCATGCAAGTGAAGTCTCACCCAAGGAATCTATTGGGGCTACAGAAACCAAGTTTCTGCAGTAGTGAGGGAATGGGAGGTGATCGTCTTATTTATTCTTACTCAATTACTCTGGACGGATTATCATATGTGTTATTCCTTAATTAATTGGTGGATTCAATTATATAGCACCATTATACTACAGATTGCAACATAAACTATTTGTTGTATCATTCATGACTACCGCGCAGTGATGATATAGTAAACAAATCTAATCTAACAAGCATAAAGAGAGAATTCATGATCAATCACATCTAAAGACAAACAAACACAATAATTAACGTGGTTCACCCAACTCTGGGCTACATCCACAATGACTGTCTTCTTTATTATTCTTTATGTAATCGTCTCAGGCTTGTGCACTACTCTTATAATGGAGATATCACGCTATCTCTTCCTCCATCTTTCCTAGCCACTATGCAGTGCAAGCCTCTCACTGCAACTTCTCCCTAAAAATCAGACATAGACCCTTTCATTCTCAGCCTATTCTCTCACTCTCCTCGCTAACATAATTTGAACAGAACCTGAAGAGAGCACAAAGAACCCATATCTTCCCAACCCATTACATGTTTATACATGAATTCTAGGGCTCAAAACCTTATTTTGCTTATCCCAAAAAAACCCTATTACAACTCATTCTCACTCATGACAATTCACATTGACTCGTTGATCGAGCTTTCTTTTCCTGCTTTTACATCTGCATGTTGCTTTTGTATTCCTCATTGTTGTTCTTCCTACTTTTGTGCATCTTTCTACTTTTGGCATGTCGAGTTGTTGTCCTTCCTTTTCGCCCACTTTATCTTCATGCTTTTATTCTCATGCTTTATTCTCCACTAAGTATGCTCTTACTGTGGACTTTAATCTTGCATGCGCCTTTACTACGCACTCTTGAGCCTGAATGTGCCTTTACTGCGCACTCTGCTCTTGCCTTGTCTTCTTTCTTTTTCTACTGCGCATATCCTCCATACTTGGGATTTTCCTAAAAACTATATCAAAAATTATTGTCCAACAAGCCCCCAACACTCACATGTGGCTCACCCCGAGCCACTCAGGCCTATTACACACTCCTCCATGCTTCTATGAACTTTTGGGAAGTGTCCTTTGTTGTCACAACTTCTTTTATTATTTTTTTCTCTGTTCCCAAAATTCCTTCCACAACCTGCATAGTCAGAGTCGTGAGCTTATCTTATGTGTCGTGCGTTGCTTGTTTCACTTTTCCCTACGTAGTTGCCAGTTCTCCTATCACTCTTAATGCTTCATCTTGAAGCGGTCCTAATCACTGTTGTAGAATCTTTTGTTGGTCTCGTATCTTTTCAATTTCATCATATTACTGCGGTTATGCCAAAATAGTCGTCATTCGTTCAACATGTGGGAGAGTATTTATGCTCTTCGAAGCCTTTTGCACCTTTTCTTGTGCATCCCTCGATCTGGCTTCCACAACCTTCATTTTTGGATCCTCTACCAAGTTGGTCCATATTTTCTCACTTTCCTCACAGAGCTTTGTGCATTCCTCTTCCAGCTTCTTGATATTTTCTATTGTTGTCATTGTTGTTCTCTCTCTTCTTGCTCTTTCTTCTGGCGATGTTCCTGGTGTTGTGTGCGATTGCAAGTCCTCAATCCTTCTACGAAAGCCTTTGATGACTTCGCCAATTCTCGAGACTTGTTCTTCCATGGTGGCCTTTATTACTAATGGTACTTCCAGAATTTCCTTATACAACTTTTGGACGACCACTTGTGTCTTTATGTGCCATTTTCTTGGCTTCGTCCTTCTCTTTTAAGGCTTTCTCGACCCTTTCCTTAGTCTCATTCTTCTACTTCATCGCTCTTTCCACTTTTTCTTCAACTTCGCTCTTTTCCCGCGGAGCAGATGCATACTTTTGCTGTAGTTGAGCTCTCTCATACGTCACTTTGGTCATTTCTCTACATGCTAGTTCTATGTAGAGCCTTATCTCTTGCATAATTCTGATCTGTAAGCTCTGTAGCATTGGTGTTGACATCTGGGAAATAAGTATGTCCAAGTGACCTATTTCTTTCATCTGCTCTTGCAACTTTGGTGTTGGGAATTCGACTACATATGTCTCGAATTCTAACACTTTGTACCCAACTGCTAACTCAGATAGGAATGTATTGGCAGTCTGTGCTTCCTCAACTGGACTCATGGACGGTCCTTCACCTGAGCCTTTCTCTAATGTTATCTTCATGGTCTCCAATAGTTGTTGCATTGTTATCAACTAGTATGCACCTTCTAGAGTTGTTCTACTTGTTTCCTTGTTTCTTCTTCAATGACCTCCTCTGCGACATCCCATACTTGGTAGTTGATTTGGTCCATGTCTTCATTTATCATATTATAGACAGGTGGTACCTTCCATGCTTTCATATTTTTCCGTGCAGCTACTTTTGGACCCTTCCGCTTATCTTTCCATTTAGCTCCAGCTTCTGGGACTGTTCACTGCACTTCTTTTGTTGATGATCCTGGTGTATTCCCTACGCCATTATTTTGCCCATTTCCTTGTCCTTCGTCTAGTTCTTCCTCGTCCTTGTCCCGTTCTTCTTCCTCGTCCAAGTGTTTTTTTTATTCTCTTTGGATTTAATCATTGGCGATCATGGATACATCATATGTTGTCAATTTGTAGTTGGTTGGCAGCCACTGACGCATAGGTTCCCTTTTGGCTTGAATGTACATATGGTGCATCCCTGCTTTGGAGCGTGCAATATCACGGTAAGTCTCTACCATCTGGGTTGTGATGCACGACATGTGTTATATTATGTGCCTAATTGTGTCAAAGTAGACATAGAATGTAACATTGTTGTCTAGTTGTCTCCTCTTGTTTGTTGTATACCATAGGTTTGCATACCGTGCAACTGCATTACCTCTATTGGATGTTCTCATACATTGGTAATCATTAGGCTCCTTCCATCCAACTAGTGCAATGAAAATAAGAAGCTGGGCATAATGAAACTTTGTGCTTTTCTCTTGGGATTCTATGTAGTCTATCATAAACTGATTCCCCAAAAATGTCGCCCGATTCATTTGGACCCCCTCTACACATTTTTCTGTGGTTGCGGTTACTGAGGTTGTTACTTCGTCCTTACGACATTTCCTCAACAATTTGCAGGCCAACACCTGTGTTGCAAATCACACAATGTCATTGTTGATGTTTGCGACATTTAACCCCCTCTTTGCTCCGAAGGTGTGGAACTTGTCCTTCATAGATTCCGCCAGTGTTTTCTCCATTGTCTTGTTTGTGAATATTGTGGCCAGAACTTCTCCTTCTTTTGGAAAACCTGTGATCTACACAATTAATTGGGTATCAATTGATACCGGTGGGTTTAGCCACAATGTTCCTCCGTGGATGAAAATAAGTAATAACTTGACACATGCATTTATTTCGAGACTTTGACCAAAATGGGGGATCTCCAAGAATTTCAATATCCCCGATCTCTCAAGTCTGGTTGCCCAAGTCTGTGGTTCAAGAAGGACTGCTCATGTCCCTCATATGATTTTGGCACATAAATATCTCTCCCGTGCCAGCTCGGGAAACTTTTGTTCATGTGATGTTGTGATTTGCAAACTCTAGGGAAACAATCTTGCCTAACATGTTTGCTTCAACAATTACACCAGGTGGTATTTTCGGTGTGACCATTGGGTATTTTCCATCTGTGGGTACTTTAATTTGTGGCATGGTGTCTTTTCATGGTGGTGTTGATGATTGCAGGTTCATGAGACATTCTCCAGATTGTACTCCTCTGTATTGAGTTGAGATGATCTGTGAGAATGCCTATGTGATAGGTGAGTCGTACTGCTCTGGATTGAGTTGAGATGACTTGTGTTGGTCTCTTGTCATGCTCCTCTGGACTGAGTTGAGATGACTTGATATGGTCTCATGTCGTACTCCTATGGACTTAGTTGAGTCGACTTGAGATGGCTCTCTAATTCGTACTCCTATGGATTTGGTTGAGTTGATCTGTTGAGAGTGACGCCCCTTGTGGTTGAGCACATGTGGACTTGTCCCTAGTGGCAGAGCACTAGAGGATATGTGTGAGACCCCTTGCTATATTGTTAAATAGTAAGACTATTATAAAACCCTAATTTGTATTGTGAAGGGTACAAGTCGGCCCTATTGTGCCAATAGACACGTCTATTCATTGAGTTAGGTCATGTATATATTAGAGAGATAGATCCCCATTGAGGATCATCTCACTCACTCACATCACATTACTTGGAGAGCTGTAATTTGGTGTGCACTTCTTAAGCGCTATCTTTCTTGGTCATAGAGCACTCTATTGTGTGCGCTAGGGTTTTTTCTTGAGGGCCACCTTTGTTGGCACACATATTTTCGGTGGAGAGGGTTTCTTCTCTTGGAAATATAGCAAAGGTGTTGGTTATTATCTACTTACTCTTCTATTTTGTTTGAGTTTATTGACCCAAGGTTCATGTCTGTTTGGGTTTCCAACAAAGCCTCTAAAACTATCGGCCCTCCTAGTAGACCAGAAGGAAACACAACACACATAATGCACTGTGCAGTCTCACCCGAGATAACTTTAATGGGTGGTTGTAATACTCAGGTGTTTACAGCCTAGGATTGAGTGTGAGATGTGAGAACTGTATATTGAACCATTATTGTAACTTATAACCGCAATATACTGTCATTTGCAAATAAGCAGGAAATATAACAACTCATTCATTTAAGCATAACAACAACTACTGAAAGATGATAAAGATATGCGTGCATTCATCACATAACACAAATTTTACCGTGGTTCCCCCCCTCTTGGGCTACGCCCACAAAGATTTGGCTATCAACTCTTTTATTATAGTAATTTTGCATCTACAACGCCGTGTGCGTTACAATCCTTCACAGTGGGGTAAGATCTATATGAGGCGGACTAGATCGCACAAGGCTCCTCAGCCTGTGATCTAACCCTCAAGATCTGCCCCCCTTCATCTTCTCTAGCTCCACATCTTATACAAAATAGATCATACAACAAAATATTACATATCGCAACAACTCATGGATAACTAGCTAAACTCGATAATACTTTGAATCCCTAAAATCCTGACACTGAAAAAACCCTCTATGATACCTAAGTATCTATATTTATACGTTTCTATCTCTTCAGCCATTACAATACATTACCAAAACCCTAACCCTAACGTTGTTAGGTCTTCCCTGCATGCATGCATGTTGTTCTTCCTTCCAGTTGTCGCTTTCCTCGTGCATGCTTTCTTTCCCAAAATTGCCTTTCTTTTTTCTTTGGTCTGCTTCCAACAGGCCCCCAACACTGACATGTGGCTCGTCTCGAGCCACCTAACAAAATTCTTTGATCTCCCTGGTGACCACCTGGAACTTCTCTTTGAGCTTTGCTGCCTGTGTCTGCGCCTGCACAGTCTTGTCCTTGAGTGTGTCCACTACTTGGACTACAATTTCGTCCTTGATTAATTCTGTGCACTATTCCTAGGTCTGTGCTATGTGTGTCTTGGCTTCCTCTGCCTATGCCAGGACTTCTGCGACCCGCTCTTGAAATGGTTCCATTTGAGCCTAATGATCCTTCTTCTCCATCTACGCAATGGTGAGTTCTACCTGCATCTTCTTCATGTCCTGCATCCCTTTGATGTGCTCTGTGATGGACATTGTCTTATGCCTCTGCTTGAGGTCCTGGATAGCTGCGCTTATCCTTTCTTCCTCCTTGTCCCACTTCTAGAATTTCCGATCCTCCTCTAGTTTTTTCCAAAGCTGTGTTGCATTCTCGAACAAGTCAGTTTTTGTGCTAACATGTCGCTCTATCTCTTGCAGTTGTTCTACTACTTTTTTCTTCCTTTTCTCCTTTACTGTTGGTGGAGTAGTGGGTGTGAGTTATTCTCAGAGATTCTCGATCTCCTTTTGATATTGATCGATTGCCTGCACAATCTGATCAATATTTTCTTCTACTATGATTTCATCTGCCTTTGTGGTCTTTGGAATCCTCTCGTATGTTCCTGAAACGTTTTGCTCCAATCCATTCCTGTGCTCCCTTTCCTCTTGGGTCTTGAACTTAGCACGTTCACATAATATTTCCAACGTGTCCCGCTTCTCTGTTGCCTGCTTCAACTCGGCTAAGTCTGAACGTGCTCGAGATTGTACCTCGTGGTTCACGCTAACCTGCAACTTGTGTAGACCCCTGGATGGTATCCACAACAATACTAGTTGGATTTGGCTTAAATATTTGAGGGGTGTCTACCCCACGATCTCGTCCATGCACAACATATTGGGTGTGATGTGGAATGTTTCATTTGGCTACAATATCCTATGGATTGGATCTTGCTCTCCTTCTTCCAATCTTTCCTCTGTCTGCGGTGCTGATGACTATGTTCCCTTGCTGCTACCTGCTGTCAGCACTTCCCTGATTTGCTTGAGGAAATGCCGCATGTCTACCAACTCCTCTTGAATCCTGTCTCTGTGGTGTGCAACATTGTCAAAATCCTCGGCTAGACAATCCTGGACCATTCGGGCTATCATTTCCCCATCGTCATCCATGATCGTATACTCTGGAAGTGTTCTTTGTGCCTTCATCTTCTTGCATGCTCCTCCTATCTGTGTGGCTGGTCTCTTATTCCCACATGGTTCTTGTGGGTTGGGACTTGTTGTGATCCCCTGCATTGTCTTAGACTGCTTCGGCTGCACTTGAGTCGGTTGTTTAGTTTTCTTTGTCCCCTTCTAGGTCCTTGTCTTGGCTGTGCTTTCGTTTGTCTGCTTCGGCTTTGTCTGGCTCGTCCTCCATTTCTTGGGCACTGAGACTTCTAGAGGTTGTGTTTCTCCCTGCCCTACCTCTTCTTTCGTTGTCCTTTCCAGTAAGTCTTGGGTGAGGAATGGAATCCACCATTCATCCTCCCAATCTTTGATCACTATGTCGATGTTGCTCTCTGTGATACATCAACACATTTATAGCCACTGCTTATCGAGATCCCTTCCCGCCTGTATCCACATTGTATGTCGTGTGGCCTTGAAGTTGGCGATGTCCCTATATCGCGCAGCAACCTGTGGTGTGATCCTCCACATGTTGGAGATGGTTTCCTACAGGTCACGTAGGTATCCTTCAAATATGGACCCGTTCATCCTTTTGTGCTTACCATCCGATGTGGCTTTCAACCATAGATATCTTGCTCCCTGGTTTGGTTTGGGTTTGGTGCCGAAAGTTACATACCTTGGTTCTCTCCATCCCATGAAGGCTATTAACATGATTATTCATGAATAGTGAAACTTTTTTCCTAGGTCCTACACATCCTTGCAGTTGTCTAGGAATACGTTCAAGAGATATGGTGCCCAACTCACTATGGTACCCTCGACGCATTGAGCTGCAACTGTAACAACCCCAGCTGGAACTTCCTCTCTACAAAATTTTCTTAACAACTTACAGGATAAGATTTTGTGCCCATTTGTGTCGCGACATCATTGATCCTCTTGATAATGATCCCTCAGGTCCCCCTGTCGGTACCATACTTCTTCTTCATCTCTTTTGCTAATGCTTTCTCCTCGGCTTTGTCGTCCAGAAACTGTGTTGGATCCATGCCCCAGGATGGCAATCCTGTTATGTTTGCAATAAGCTTTACGTCTATCGAGATGAGATTATCCAACCAGATGTCTCCACCAGGTGTGACTGCTAACAACTGTTTGATGCACGCACCTGCGTACTGACCTCGACCAAAATGTCATAGATCCAACAGACCTAAAATTCATTTTTTCTCCAATCCTGCTGCCCATCGGAGTGGCTGATCAATTGGTTCCCCAACTGGATTTGTGCCCATAGTCTCCAAGTACACTCTCTTTGCAAATTATGAAAATTGTCTATGTCTGCTACATCATGGTCCAAGTATTTTAGCTTGTCAATATGACCCAACAAGTCTAATTCCATTCGTACCCCATCTGGTATTCGCGGTAGAATGAAGGATGCAATGGGTTGCTTGCGAGGTGACCTAGGCACCTGTTGCTTGTTTTTCTTCGGCGGTGGTGGCTGGCTCGAGGTTCCAATGACACTCGATTGTGTTTCCAAATACCATTCTAGCCAACCTGTGACATCTTCGATTGTTCCTTCCGGTGGGTCATTTGATATGGTTGTTTGAGACTCGTCTAGCTCGATTGCTGCTTCATGATTCGTCACCATTCCATTGGATTTCAGAGTTGCTTTGGTGTTCACGGATTGCGCCTCCTTCAGGGCTTATGCATCCTAGTTCTGTTGTTCCTATACCTTTGTCGGTCTATCTATACTCGTGCCCTCTGGTGTTGGATGTTGGGTTTCTTCCACTACAGGTGTAGGGTTCACCGGTGCTGTGTCTGGAGATGGGATTTCGTCGACATTGACGATCTCCGATGGCTATTGTTCTCTTTATTCCAACTGTACCCGTGACCTGGTTTTAACTCTGGTTGGTCTGACACTCTGGCTTGCTTCTGCTTTCTTTGGTGGTGCCATGGCGGTGACTGTCGAACGTTTGTTGAGTTTGGATGGTCTCTGTGACCTCTGTGAACTCGACTATGTGCTCCTTAACCTCTATCACTCTCTGTTTTCTCTCCTTTCGCAAATGGACTCTTTGTTTCTGTGTCTGTGTGTTCTATGGGCTTCACATGAAGCTTGTCGAGGACGCTTCCTTAATTCTGGGTTCAATGCATGTCCAGTTCTTTCATACTTGCCATTACTTTGCCTTACCATCTCCAGTTGGCGCGATTAATTTGGCGTCCCATCAGTCCTTTCCTTCCTTTAATTCCACCTGACTCCGTCTTTTCGTACTGCTTTTTTTGTCTTTCTGTTTCCCTCTTGTTTTCCTTTGTACGTGGTCGTTGTCCTTCTCCTCGCTGAGTTTGTATTCCTAAGTGTGCGTGTTCTTTCTATGCACTTTGCCTATGTTGGTACTGTTTAACATTCTGTATGTTTTTTTTACTGCATGGTGGGTGGTTGACTATCCTTATACAGCTTCAGTTGGCTCCCATTGATCATCCCTCTGAGTTCTGCGCCTGATAAGTCTCTCAACTATACAGTTCCTCCATCCATGACATATTGTACTTCATACGGTCCTAGCCAGTGCATTCTTAGCTTTCCTGGGTGCTGTAATGATTTGTTGTCATACATTAATACTAGATCTCCTTCCTTGAAAGTTTTCTTCTTGATGTGTCTATCATGCTGAGGTTTTTCCCTTTCTTTCTGAACTTGTTGGTGAAATCCTGCTAAGATTCGGTCTTCCTCCATGGTCATTAATCGATTTAGTTGCTACTGTATTGCGCCTCGTTCTGTCATTTGGGTAATTGCTGCTATGCACAAGCTTGGTACTAAGAATTCTAATGGCACTACTGCTTCTTGGCCATAGACCAGTTTAAATGGTGTGTGCCCTGTCAAATTTTTGCACATATTCCTGTAGGCCCACAATACTGCTGGTACTTTGAGGTCCCAGTTGTCCCTGTTGACATTACAGATCTTTATCAGTGCATTCTCCAGGATTTTGTTGAATGCTTCCACTATGCCATTTGCCTGTGGGTGATATGGTGTGCTCTTCTGATGGTGGACTTAAAAGTCTTCAGTCATAGCGTTGATGGTGTTGTTTATGAAGTGTGTGCCTTGGTCGCTCATCAAAACTCTTGGGCATCCAAATCGAGTGATTACTTGTTCAAACAAAAAGTGTGTTGTTGTTTTTGCGTTGCAATCCTTCACTGGTGCAGCTTCCGCCCATCTTGTTAGGTACTCTGTCGCGGTGATAATGTACCTAGCTCCTGTACTTTTTGCTGGTGGGTTGATTGGTCCCATAAAGTCGATTGCCCACTTGTTGAATGCCTGTAATGTTACTTGCGATCGTAATGGAATCTCGTCCCTTCTATTGGGTTTACTGACCCTTTGACAGACATCGCATCTCTGACAATATTCATTCGAGTCTCTGTGAATCGTCGGCCACCATAGTCTTGCGCACAATACCTTCTACGCGGTAGCTTTGCCTGCATAATTTCCTTCTGCGATCCCCTCATGGGCTTCTACTAACACCCTTGGTCTTTCATGTTCTAACACATATCTGCGCAAGATGTTGTCTGCACCCATTTTGTATAAGTGTCCCGTGATAAGTTCATAGTTTGCAGCTCGGACTACCAGGTTTTTCTTCTGTGCTGTGCTATATTCTTGTGACACACTATTATTGCTCAAGTACTGAATGATATCTGCGAAGTATTCATCGATGATCTGGATTGAGAATAACTGTGCATCTAGAAAGTTGTCTTCTAAGCTCGTAGGTTCTTCTCCATTTGTGACTCTTGATAGGTGGTCAGGTCCTGCATTCTGTTTTCCTGGCTTGACTATTACTTCAAAGTTGAATTCTTGAAATAGCAGTAACCATCGACATATTCTCCCCCCCAACACTGGCTTGTTCACTAGGTATTTTAGGGCTGAGTGACCCATGAACATCTTAAAGTGTTTTCCCAATAAATAATGTCTGAATTTCTGTACTACGTAGACCATAGCTAGGCCTTCTCGCTCTGTAGTGTTGTAGTTCTATTCTAATTCTGATAGCTTTCTGCTCGTAAAGGCTATGGGGTGATCTAGGTCTCCCGCTCCTGGCTGCACCAAGATAGCTCCAAGTGTTATGGCTGATGCATCGACATGTACGTGGAACGTCTTCTCCCAGTCTGGAAATACTAGTATTGGCGCGATGACCATCTTTTCCTTTAGTGTATCCAGATCGTGTTGACACTCATTGTTCCACTGGAACTTTGTATCCTTTCTTAACAACTTTTCCATTGGTGCAGTAATCTGCGCATACCCTTTGATAAATTTCCTATAGTATCCTGTGTGTCCCAATGTCGCTCTTAGATGACATACTGTTTTTGGTGGTGGTAAGTTAACAATTACTGCAATCTTTGCAGGATCTACGAGTAAACCTTGTTTGCATACTATATGGCCCTATAGTATCCCAAACGGTGTTCCAAATATGCATATATTTATGTTTAGTGATATCTGGCACTATCTGCATCTTTCTAACATCAACCGTAAAACTTCTACATGTTCTTTCAACAAATTGTAGATTGTCCAATCGTCAAAGTATACCTCTAGGAACTGGTGGATGAATTCCTTAAATGCGGCAATGACTACTCTATAAAGATCGATGTTGCATTCTTTAATCCAAATGGTGTGACTGTGTATTGGTAGGATCCCCATTCTGTCGCAAACGTGGTCTTGTATATGTCTTCCTGTGCTATCTTGATCTGGTGGTACCCTGATAATCCATTAGTGAATGAGTAAGATTCATGTCCTCCTATGTTCTCTAACACTTCATCCGTGAATGGTGTAGGGAATGGGTCATGTAGGCATGCATCGTTCAACTTCCTCAAGTCGACGCATATCTTGATCCCTCCTTGTTTCTTGTCCTAAACTACCATCGTGATTATTGATTCTGATTCTTCAACCAGTTCTATGATTCTGGCTTCGACCATCCTGTCGATCTCAGCTTTGACTTTCTGCCTATATATGGGATTTAGTCTATATGGTCGTTGTTTGGTCGGTCGTGCTTCAGGTCTGAGTGGTATCTTCATTTCTCCTAGTTCTCCGGCTATACCCTTCATCTCTGTTAATGTGGTGGGAAACAAGTTGTTGTACTTGCACAATAACTCCGTTATACTTTCCACTGTTTGGTCATCCCAATAGTCTCTAATGCTGGCCATTTTGGGATTCTCAACTGTCCCAATGTTGAATTTCTTTAACTTGATCAACGCGGCAATAAATTTTGATTCTATAGGTGGTACCTACACTTCTCTTTCTGCTTTTGCTTCTTCAATCTGAATATCGTGCGAATCATCTTCATTCAGTGCTTCCTCTTACACATGGTAACATGACAAGAGTTTTCTGACTATCTGTTTGTTTCGTTGTTGTTCTTTTGTGATAAGTTCTACTTATGTTTCTTTGATGAATATTACTTCTCTTATAGGTTTAAGAGCAACATCTATGTTGGGGTTCTCATGCTTGAATGAGAAAGTGACTATAAAATTATGTTGCAATGTCGTCCAGGTCACAGTTTCTTTGCACAATTCCTGGTTTGTGTACCAGTTCACTGGTATGCCCTCTAGGGTGTGTATAAAATGATGACGCCATTCCTCTAGGGGTGTCATTTTCCACAACATTTTGCACTCCTCCAAGTGTTCTGCTGGTGTCCCTTGTCCAACATACTTCTGTTTCTTCTTATTGTCTTTTTGTTCTGTGTCGAACCATATGTGCAGTAACCGCTTACATTGGTACCAATCTATGATTGTCTCTTTGTGTGCGCCCCACCATCTTGCAGGTGTGGCCTTGAGTGCTATATCAAGTGCTAACAATCTCTGATTCTCTAAAACCTCGTCTTCATACTGTGCCAAGAATGTTTCCAAATCGTTTATTCCATGGAAACTAGGTGGTTCCCTTATTTTTGTGCCCACCAATCTTACTGCGCGGTCTATTCTTGCACATCTTCTCGTGGAAACTTCGTGTAATTGTTGTTGCCAGTTTTCTAAACCGGTGTCCAAGTCTGTTGCACATGAAGTAATTCTCTTCCAATTGAGTATCCCATCTGCAGTTGGGTTTACGTAATCCTCATCACATGCATTTGTTCTGTACAACTGGTTGATTTCCTCTAAGTATAGGCAAGTAGGTTCTACAAACCTACCCCCTTCCAATGGATCTAATGGCGCAATGACCCTTTATTCTCCTGACTCAAATGTCATTTTCTTGGTTTTCAAGTTGATTATGGCCTGGTTGTCAAATGCGCAATCCAGACCAAGCAACGCTGGGTAAGGTGTTGTGTCGTCCACTATTTCAACGACTTCAAAATCTGATTTAGTGTGCACTCCATCTAGGTCTACTGTTACTCCTTTCAGTCTACCAATTGGTAGGACTTTGTGTTGGTTTGTCAGTTTTAATCGAACAGGTGAATATCCTAATGTGGGTTCTCCCATGCATTGCCATGTCTTCTTTGGTATTACATTAACTTTAGATCCTAGATCCAGTATGATATCTCCCATATTGAAATCTTTGATGTTGGCATTCAGTCTAAACTCCCTACTGGTTCTTCTTCTTGTATGTAGGTGATTGACAGTTTTTGGTTCTACTTTTCCTTCTGTCTCGATGCTACATTTTTCTAACATGTTTTGCAATATTTCACAGATGATTGATCACTTAATACATTTACACATGATTGCAAAAAGCCTTTGATTGTACTTACTTGTCCCATGGGTTGCATTTTGTTGGTATGATCCAATACTAGAGGCATCTTTTACTCCGATGCTTCCTTGTTTTGTTGCGTAGTTGAAATCGACGCCATGTCTTCCTTCTGAAATTCTTGTCTGGCTTCCTTAAATATTGCTTTCTCGTTCTGCACATCGAACTGTTTCCTTGGTTCAATGTTCTTCTTCACCCACTGGTTTTGTGTTGGTTCTTGTCAGACTACGTCATTCCCTATTTTAGCTCCTCCGCAAGTAACTATATTGATGTTTTGTCCTTCATCCCTTGCTTTAGCTGAAATCCACTGAACATTCTGGTTGTTCTGATTCCTTTTTTCCTGAATCTTTACTAGTAGTGTCAGACATTCATCTGTCTTATGATCCGATGCGCGACAATACATGCATGTTGCTGGTGGAAGTGGACATTCCCTTGCATAATGTCCTGGTTGTTGACAATTGTGACATACCACTGGTCCTCTACCTCGTCCAAAAGCTCCTCTCACTCGTCCTCCACCTTTGTAGCCTGCCTGATCTCCTCTCGACGTGTTATACTGAGGCACCTGATTATACTGCACGATATTGTACTGAGGATGTGTTGTGTTGTACTACAGTTGTACGCTATTATATGGTTGTTGCGTAGTATTATACTGCTGCTGCGCAGTGTTGTATGGAGCTGGAACTTGGTTAAACTGTGGTGCGACTTGCCCAGTCATCATTTCTACCTGCACTCTATATCCATCTTATGTCCTTTCTTGCATGAGCTCCATAGTTCTACAATCTTTGTCATCGTGGCATACTGATCCAGGTGGATATCGGTGGCCACCCACCTTTTCCAAATGGCTCAAAACAGTTTTCTGGCAATTTTGGCAATTTACTATTTTTAATAGGTTTTAACTTTCGGGGCCTTTTTGAGGGTCCAAATGAAGGTTTTTTGAGATAGAGGTTCTCAATGATAGTTGAAAGCATAATTGAGCCCCCAAAATGAATCTCCTTGACGATACCTTTCCAATGAGCTATCACACACCTAAAACGGAGATCGTATGCAAAAGTTACGACCCCGGGAAGTTGATGTACTAACTTACCCAAACGGGGCCCACATGACTTTTGGCGCTTCATCTCCTAGGGTTAGGTTTTTGGATGTCTAGGACTTTTGGCATTCCCATATATTGTAAAAAGGCCTTCCGAGCCTCATTGTAATCATCTTCTTGTGAATGCGAGTAGCCATCACATCTCTTGTCAGAGATAAGCTGCCACCATTCTAGCGAGTTTTTCACTCTGTATTTTTACAGTGTCTGTACATTTCTTTCATTAATAGAAATCGTGTATTACTGTATCTCTGTGTTTATGGTTGCATATCTGATATATTTATGTTATATTATTGGATATACGCGATATCTTTGTGCATTTCTTTATTATATCTCCGCTCTCATTTCGTGCCAAAAATAATCCGGATCAGTGGTATCAGAGCAGGCTGCTCTTGATCGTTTTTCAGTGCATGTCCCCGACGAGGTCCGAGTATAGCAAGTTGGGTCTCGAGCTTGTCTCTCTTGAGGAAAATCTCTCTCTCACACCCAAGAAACCCTCAATGGCGGAAGAAAAGAAAAATGATGGAGCAGACGATCCTATCAGTCTGTTGCTTGAGCAAGCTCTCACGCGACAGAGGGATGAAATGATGGAGAATTTTTCCCACATCCTTCAACACCTACCGA
>ML789436.1:410954-434642 GCA_009831015.1 Picea engelmannii
CAGATGCCCTAGATAAATGGTTAAATATGCTAGAAGGTAATTTCTCTGTTCATAATTTTTCAGACAAGGAAAAGATCACCTTCGCACTCCTTAAGGCTCTCCCCCATGTCAAACATTGGTGGGAAACTTACTGGGAGCAAAGTTCCACAGAGGAGTCTGGAATATATGGGGCTGATCCCACTTGGGATTTTTTTGTGGATGCGGCAAAGGAACAATATTACCCTGTTGGAAACTATGAGGACCAGTACATGAGATGGACCACACTGCGGCAAGAGAGGGGCCAATCAGTTTTGGACTTCACCAATAGCTTCCATACCTTGTGCACCAAGATGGGTATCAAAGACTCCGAACGACATTTGGTTCTGAAATACCGTGGGGCTCTACACAAATACATCCAAACTGAAATGGATTTTATGGACATCTCATCACTCGGTGCTACCTATCGATATGCTGTTAAAATCGAGCAAAAATTTAAGAACCAGAACAAACGGGAGTTCAAGTTTGCAAATCCATAACAACCAAAGTATGAGAAAGACAACCTTAACAAACAGTCTCCCGAAAACCAGTCCAAGCCACAGGAAAAGAAGGGTCATGGGAAGACAAAGAAGGACACTGGAAAATGGTGTGATTTCCACAAAAGCCCCTGGCACAACATTGATGAATGTCAATCAAAACAGTCATTGGTGGCCAAGATCAAAGACAAGGAGCCGAACCCTGATTCAGAATCTGATTATGAAAATACTGGTAAAAGACAGATCATCGACGCAAACCCCACTGCTATTGTCGCGACCACAATAATTCAACCAGAAGAACCAATAGATCCAGAAGAGGGGGAGAGCCTTTTTCATTCACAAATGTGGGTGAAGGGGACCCCGCTGCATTTTATTGTTGATAGCGGAAGCCAGAAGAACCTCATCTCAGCAGAGGTCGTTAAACAGTTGGGATTGTCGACAACACCACACCCGCAACCATACAACATTGGGTGGCTTCGCCAAGGACGAGATCTTCGTGTCAACCAGCAATGTCGATTGTCATACGACATCCAACCCTTCAAGGATGAGGTATTATGTGATGTTGCCCCACTGGATGTATGTGATGTTCTCTTGGGCCAGCCATATATGTGGAAACGCCATGCTATCTATGAGTCTCGACCCTGTAGTGTCATTATTACTCTAGGGGACCATCTCTACAGGATACTAGAGGTAGTTCCAACTACTGCCCCACCTAAACAGTGCTGCAAGGTAGTATCTCATACTACAAAATTCATCTTCTCCACAATCTGTTCAAAAGGGGAACAAAAGGATATTGCAACCACCACAACTTCGGCCCAAGCACCTTCTATCCAACAGAAGCAGGTCGACAAGGTTGCAACGAAGCACAAAGATTTCTTCTGCACATAGTCATTTAAAATAGCCAAACTGGTTAAAAAGGTCCAAACCTTCCAGCCAAAGGTTCGTGATAGCCTTCAACAAGCTAAGCAACTCCACTTCTCCAGCAAGGCAAGCAGACCACCAAGATTCAGATTCAACAATCACTTTCCACTCTCCCCCGGGAACTCAACGCAATGGAGACCATTGCTTCCTAAGGAGGGAGGATTGATCCAGGTGTATATCGGTGGCCACCCACCTTTCCAAATGGCTCAAAACAATTTTCTGGCAATTTTGGCAATTTACTATTTTTAGCAGGTTTTAACTTCTGGGGCCATTTTGAGGGTCCAAATGAAGGTTTTTCGATATCGAGGTTCTCAATGATAGCTGAAGGAATAATTGAGCACCCAAAATGAATCTCCTCGACGATACCTTTCCAACGAGCTTCACACGCCTAAAACGGAGATCGTATGCAAAAGTTACGATCCCGGGAAGTTGATGTACTAACTTACCCAAACGGGGCCCACATGACTTTTGGCGCTTCATCTCCTAGGGTTAGGTTTTTAGATGTCTAGGAATTTTGGCATTCCCGTCTATTGTAAAAAGGCCTTCCGAGCCTCATTGTAATCATCTTCTTGTGAATGCGAGTAGCCATCACATCTCTTCTCAGAGATAAGCTGCCACCATTCTAGCGAGTTTTTCACTCTGTATTTTTACAGTCTCTATACATTTCTTTCATTAATGGAAATCGTGTATTACTGTATCTCTGTGTTTATGGTTGCATCTCTGATATATTTATGTTATATTATTGGATATACGCAATATCTTTGTGCATTTCTTTATTATATCTCCACTCTCATTTCGTGCCAAAAATAATCCGGATCACCTACTGACTTGCAAAAGGTGCAATACGAACTCTTCGGGACTGTCTGATATTTCTACATCATAGGGCAGTGATATGGATCATGTTTTGGTTTCTTACAGACTTCACACCATAGTCCTCATGTTGGTAACAGGTTTGGCATTTCGGCTGCCATATACTATGCAAATGTTGGACATTTGCTCTTATCGTGTCCTTCCGTCGTGTATGCAGTACACCAAACGACTTCCCATTTATCCTTATTCTTATTCTAGTTGAGTTGGAACGTTAAGTTCTTCAAATCCTCCTTTATTTCTTCAATAGCTGAATTTGTCTGCTGATACTAGTTTTCTTCCAGTTGCAGGGCTGCCTGCAGAGCCTCTGCCTGCGTCTGAAACTTTTGTTGTCACAATGGGTATTTGAAGTGTGGTAGTAGTGAATTGACAAACAAGTGTTTATGTTGCATATTGGTCATGAGATATTTCAACTTCCCCTTCAGTCGCTTGAATCTCTGATCAATCTCCCATAGGGATTCTCCTAGTTTCATTCGGATTTCTATCATCTCATTCATGTATTGATCCTCTGAGCTCGTCTTTTGGAACTCATTTATCAGTAACTTCTTAATGTCTGTCAGTGTCCTGGTCGTCCCTGGTGCACTATTTGCGTTTAAACTTATGTACCAGTCTATTGCGTGGTCTCTTAGCGTAATAGCTATCTGCGCAAGTTTGGTATCTTCATCAGTGATCTGTTTTTCTTCCCAGATCTTTGCACAAATGAACAAGTGTTTCTCAAGGTCTTTTGTTGCTTCTCCTCAAAATTATGGTAACCTGATGGTGGGATCGTGTCCTGCCATTATGAATGTCGAACTATTACCTCCACGCGGTGTAGATACATGACTAGTGTTGCCTGAACTGGTCCTTCCAATTGTTTCTCCTTGTGTAGATGTACTTCCTGTTGTCGGACTTCTTCCGAACTTTGGTTGTCTAAACGATGGTGTTCTCTTTGGTGTATTAGTCTCAAATTGGTTTATGGGTTCCACACTAACATTAATATGGATAGGATTGTTGCCTTCTCTTCTTGTTCTTGTACATCTTGTCTTCCTATAATATTCTGCGTGCAAGATTTCCTCAATCTGCTCCACATCCTAGAGATCCTCTACCTCTTCCTCATCACTTGCCAAGCCTTCCCTCACGGCTATGGCTCTATTCTTGGTATTCATCTTATATTGGTAGGGTAATCTGCTACGCGTCTTCCCAATTGTCGCCATGATCTTCTTTATCTGGTCGTCATCCATCATGATAGGGTCCAAGGGTTCCTCCTTCTTTCCTTTATCCTTCCCTCCTTCCATTTCTCCTCTTTCTATCAGTTCTTCCCCCCTTCCCCCATGCACATAGGGAAATTTAGTTGTCTGATTCCATAGTCATTACACCTTCGTTGTATAGCAGTATCTTAATAGATGTATACAATGATCTAATGTACCTTCCTTGAGGTCCTCGTAGAAACTCTTGCTCTGCTGTGCTATACGACTTCGTTGTGTCGACTGCAAACTTTGTTACGAAACCTGCCACAATACTGTCAAGCCAAAAATCTACTGCGCGGGTGGATTTGTTGTTCACCTACTGTAACTGCTCGATCTATACCGGGGTCCACTCTAACTGTCGAATCCGGTTTGTTGCGTGGTTATCCTTCAACCTTAGTATCCACTCCTGCAATAAGTGTGGGAAATCACAGAAAAAGACTTCGTGTAAATCAGTAAACACGTATTTCTGAAGATATTTTCAGGGTGTTATGCTAGGGTTTTTGTTATCTTTTTGTGCAAACTCTAGCTCTTTGGTTCTTATCCAAGTTTCAATCTCTGCTTTTGTGGGATTCCATGGTCTCAACATCCCCTTCTAGTAGCTCATTGCTTTCTTCTCTTCTTTACTTTTCTTTTGCTCAACCTATCTCATCTACTCAATCCTCTCTTGTTCCTACCAACGACAACAAAACCATTTGTTGGTTACTATCTACTTTCTCTTCTATTCTATCAGAGTTTATTGACCCAGGGTTCATGTCTGTTTGGGTTTCCAACAAAGCCTCTAAAACTACCGGGCTTCATGGTAAACCAGAAGGCAACACATCACACAGAATGCACTGTGCAGTCTCACCCGATATAACTTTAATGGGTGGTTGTAATACTTAGGTGTTTACAGCCTAGGATTGAGTGTGAGATGTGAGAATTGTATATTGAACCATTATTATAACTTGTAACCGCAATATACTGTCATTTGCAAATAAGCAGGAAATATAACAACTCATTCATTTAAGCATAACAATAACTATTGAAAGATGATAAAGATATGCATGCATTCATCACATAACACAGATGTTACCGTGGTTCACCCCCTCATGGGCTACGTCCACAAATATTTGTCTCTCAGCTCTTTTATTATAGCAATTCTGCATCTACAATGCCGTGCGGGTTACAATCCTTCACAGTGGGGTAAGATCTATATGAGGTGGACTAGATCGCACCAAGCTCCTCAGCCTGCGATCTAACCCTCAAGATCTGCCCCCCTTCATCTTCTCTAGCTCCACAGCTTATACAAAATAGATCATACAACAAAATATTACATATCACAACAACTCATGGATAACTAGCTAAACTCAATAATACTCCGACCTGAACCCTTAACATCCCGAAATCAACAACAACTCTTCTATGATACCTAAGTATCTATATTTATATGTTTCTAGCTCTTCAACCATTACAATACATTACCAAAACCCTAACCCTAACGTCATTAGGTCTTCCCTGCATGCGTGTGTGTTGTTCTTCCTTCCAGCTATCGCTTTCCTCGTGCATGATTTATTTCCCAGAATCGGCTTTCTTTCCGCTTTGGTCTGCTTCCAACAGGTTGGGTTTTTCCCTTGGTTGAGAAGGGTTTTCCCTGGATAACTTCTTGTGTCTTGTGCATGGTTATTCTTCTTGTGATCTTGGTTGATTGCAACTATTGTATTGTTGCATTGTTTATGGTTCAAGTTCATGCTAAATTGAAAAGAAATACATGTGCTTGAGTAACCATTAAAAATTCAACATGGTATAAGAGAAACACACCTGAAGAAGACTTTTGCACAAGCGTTGACCTCCTAAAACAAGCCATCCGTACTTTCTATAAAATCTCTCTCCTTCTCTTGTAGATCACCCTCCTACTTATGCACTCAATAATTAGGGTTTTTGCAAGTCGTTGGGGTATTTTTGTAGCTCGTTGGGGTTCTTTTGACCCTCTAGGGCTTCTTGTTGGCAATCATAAGTCCAATGAACCTCCTAGAGACTTCCTATTGAAAAATGCCAGGGTTTCTAGCCTAGCCGTTAAAGTTTGTGAAGAATATGAAAGCCATGAGGAACATAACCTTGATGGAAGATAGACTTGATGGATCAAGCAACTTCAGCTCCTGAAAGTCAAGATTACACATCACTCTAGAAGAGAGTGACCTATTGAAGTTTATAGAAGGAACTCTACCAACAACAACAATCGATGAAGAGAAGGTTGAATGGAAGATAGAAGATATCAAAGGTAGGAAGATAATCATCTACTTAGTAATAGATCATCTACTACCTCACATTTCTACCTTGAAGACATCTTATCTAATGTGTGATGCATTGAAGAAGATGTTGAGAGAAAAAACACTAACATAGCTCTTACATTGAAACACCAACTTCAAAATCTCAAGACGACGAACAATGACACCACTTCTGCCTTCTTCATGAATATTTTAGAGTTCGGAGATCAATTAGGTGCCATTGGAGAAACCATAACAGACAGAGCACTTGTCATTATTACTCTCAATGCTCTTCCAAGTCATTTGGAGCCATTCATTCAAAGCATCAGTGGAAGAGCATATTTACCTCAGTTTGATCATCTATGGGCAGACTGCACTTAGGAGGAAACTAGACTTATAGCCAGAGGTATGCAGGACTCCCATCATGAGGATAATCAAGCCCTTGCTTCTCATGCAAAGAAAGGTAGAAGAAAAAGAAGAAGTTTCAACAAAGCATTCAATGACAAGAAAACTTCAACAACTCCAGGTCATGAACAAAGAAACGACATATCAAAGATTCAATGTTTCAGATGTGACAAGTAAGGGCACATTGCGATAAATTGTCCTACCAAGAAGAAAGGAAGACAACATGCCTCCACTACCGATGTTGATTCAAAACCACCTTAGAGAGATGAAGGTGTAAAGGATGAGGCATTCTTCTTCATTTCAACACTCTTAGGTACGGTTCCTACTAATAGTGATATTTGGTTGATTGACAATGGTGCTTCTAAACACATGACTGGATGTAGAGAACATATCACTGATATTGTAGAGAAAGAATCTCATCTGCATGTTGTACTTGGTGATAATGCTAGATATACTGTGAAGGGAGTTGGATCTTATTCTTTCCAACTAGATTCTGACATACCACTTCAATTAAGTGAGGCACTATGTGTACTTGGGATGAAAAGGAACCTTGTCTCTGTTTTTGCCTTAGAGGATAAAGGCTACTAGGTAATTTTGTATGAAGGAAAAGTTCTTGCATGGCACAATAAATCACACATGGATTCTGCCCAAGTGATTGGTGTTCGAGAAAACAATTTGTACAGATTGACTATCTGACCAATTCATGCCTTGTTACATGATACTATCAGCTTGAGCGAGCTATGGCATATGAGACTTGCTCATTTACATTATAGAGCACTTCCCTCTATGGGGAAGATGGTGATAGGCCTTCCAAAGATACATATTGAGCATGATGGCATTTGTAGAAGTTGTGCTCTTGGAAAGAATGTCAAGGGGTCCTTTCCAAACAGTGACAATAGATCTTGGACTTGATACATACAGATGTTTACGGACCTATGTATGTTGCTTCCTTGAGCGGATACTTGTATTATGTGCTCTTCATCGATGATCACTCTTGGAAGACACATATTTACTTCTTGAAGACCAAGGATGGAGTCCTTGCGAGATTTCAAGAGTTTAGAGCTCAGGTTGAGAACCAGACTGGGAGGAAGATCAAGGTGTTGAGATCAAATAATGGAGGAGAGTACACCTACAGGGATTTCAATGATTTTTGTATTGAGGCAGGGATCAAGAGGGAGCACACCGTTCTTTATAACCCTCATCAAAATGGGGTTGCAGAGAGGAAGAACAGATCCATTATTGAGGCAACCAAAGCGATGATACATAATCAAAATCTACCTATGATTTTGTGGGCAGAGGCATCCATGACAATTGTGTACGTTCATAATAAGAGTCCTCATAATATTTTGAAGAACATGAGGTTGGACACTTCAGTATATTTGGGTGTCAAGTATACATTCATGTACCCAAGGAAAAGAGGACCAAGCAAGACCCTTCAAGCAGAAAGGGTGCATTTGTGGGTACAATGAATCTTCGAAGGCATACTGAATCTACATCCCTATTTAGAGACAAATCGAGGTTAGCAGATATATCACCTTTGAGGAAGAGATAGCATTTCGAAGATCCAGAGAATCTCACATGGGGATTGACAACGAGAAGAAAGAAGAGACAATACCTTCTCCCCCTTCAACAATTTAGAGGGAGACAGTCACTGATCTAGTTGATCCCATAGCTCTGGTTGATGTTCCCAGAGACATTGCAATAGGCCAAAAGAGGCCTGCATGGGTTCGATAGACTCAACATGAGGCAGAGGGACATGCAACTCCTCGTGGTACATTTCGAGAGAGAAAGAGACCAAAAAGATTTTCAAGCTATGTTTCAACTATGAGCCACATTATTGATACTGAGCCTTCTTGTCATGGAGAAGCAACAGGTCAGAAGGTTTGGCAAGATGCCATGACTGAAGAGTATTAGTCCATCATGAAGAATGATGTGTGGGATATTGTTCCGAGACCAAAAGGGAAGTCTGTAGTGACTTCCAAGTGGATCTATAAGATCAAACATGCATCTGATGGAAGTGTTGAGAAGTAAAAAGCGAGATTTGTGGCTAGAGGATTCTCTCAGGTGGAGGGAATAGATCATGAGGAGACATTTTCTCCTGTTGCCCGATACACTTCCATCCGTACGATTATTTCCCTTGCCACATCCATGGGTTGGAGACTGCATCAGATGGATGTGAATACAACCTTTCTCAATGGATAAATTAAGTAACAAGATTACATCGAGCAACCAGATGGAGTCATGATACATGAGAAGGAGTCTTATGTGTGCAGGTTGAAGAAAGCCCTGTATGGACTAAAGCAGTGACCTCGTGCATGGTATGAGAAGATTGATGGATGCTTGATGAATTTGGGCTTCAACGAGAGTGTTGTTGATCCCAACCTATACTACAACATTGTTGGTGACAAGTGCCTGATTTTGGTCCTATATGTTGATGACTTATTCATCATCGGTTCATAAAGCCTTATTGTTGAATGCAAGCGTGCATTAGCTTTTGAATTTGAGATGAAGGACCTTGTTATGATGCACTACTTCTTGGGACTAGAAGTGTGGTAGAGGAATGATGATATTCTCCTGAGTAAGGGGAAATACACAATTGAGATATTGAAGAAATTCAGGATGACAGACTGTAAGTCCATGGCTACACATATGGGGATGAATATGAAGAAACTGAACGAGACTTCTTCTGATTCAGGCGAGATTGATCCGCATATTTACATATAGCTGATTGGATCATTGATGTATCTGGTTAAGACCAGACTTGATATATGCTATGCAATGAGTGTACTCAGTCAGTTTATGAGTCAGTCGAGACAGACACATTGGATAGCAGCGAAGCATGTGTTGAGATATTTACGAGGCACAGTTGGTTATGGACTGAGATATGCCTTTGGTGTAGACATTATATTGCAGGGATATGCCAATGTAGATTGAGCAGGGATCACAGTGGACCAGAAGAATACCTCCGGTTGTTTTTTTACCTTAGGATCTACCATGGTTTCCTGGTGCAACAGGAAACATACTTCTGTTGCTTTGAGTACCGTAGAAGCAGAGTACATTACATTGTGTGTGGCAGTCCATGGAGCAGTGTGGCTTCGCAAGCTCCTTGCAAAATTATTTAGACATGAGATGGATTCCACCGTTATCCATTGCAATAACCAGAGTTGTGTGAAGCTCTAAGAGAATCCTACGTTTCACGATAAATTGAAACACATTGAGATCAAATACCATTACATTAGAGATATGGTGTAGAGGAAAGCAGTACATGTGCAATACCTTTATACACACGAGCAAGTTGCATATATCTTCACCAAACCGCTTGCCAGGACGAAGTTCAAGTACTTCTGTGAGAGACTTGGCCTGGTGAAGAATGCCTCCCTAGCTGAGAAGGGGTGTTGATGATTGCAGCTTCATGAGACATTCTCCAGATCGTACTCCTCTGGACTGAGTTGAGATGATCTGTGAGAATGTCTATGTGATAGGTGAGTCGTACTCCTCTAGACTGAGTTGAGATGACTTGTGTTGGTCTCTTGTCATGCTCCTCTGGACTGAGTTGAGATGACTTGAGATGGTCTCTTGTCGTGCTCCTATGGACTTAGTTGAGTCAACTTGATATGGCTCTCAAGTTTGTACTCCTATGGATTTAGTTGAGTTGATTTTTTAAGAGTGATGTCCCTTGTGGTTGAGCACATGTGGACTTGTCCCTAGTGGCAGAGCACTAGAGAATGTGTGTGAGACCCCTTGCTATATTTTCAAAGAGTAAGACTATTGCAAAACCCTAATTTGTATTGTGAAGGGTACAAGTCGACCCTACTGTGTAAAGACAATTAATATTATGTAAAAGACTAATTATATTATTGAGTTGTACAAGTCGGCCCTATTGTTCCAATAGACATGTCTATTCGTTGAGTTAGGTCATATGTATATTAGAGAGATAGATCCCCATTGAGGATCATCTCACTCACTCACAACACATTACTTGGAGAGTTGTAATTTGGTGCGCACTTCTTATGCACTATCTTTCTTGGTCATAGAGCACCCTATTGTGTGTGCTAGGGTTTTGTCTTAGGGCCACCTTTGTTGGCACCCATATTTTCGGTGGAGAGGGTTTCTTCTCTTGGCAATATAACAAAGGGTCGCTGGGTTTTTCCCTTGGTTGAGAAGGGTTTTCCCGGGATAAATTCTTGTGTCTTGTGCATGGTTATTCTTCTTGCGATCTTGGTTTACAACAACTATTGTATTGTTACATTGTTTATGGTTCAAGCTCATGATAAATTGAAAAGAAATACATGTGCTTGAGTAACCATTAAAAATTCAATAGGTGGTATATAGTCCCTATGAAAACTTGACTGTGAGGCCGAAGCTTTGGGTGTTTCCATGAACACTACTGCAACTGGTGGTCTCTTTGGTTGCTTTCATGTTGCTGTTGTTATTGCTGGTGCTCCAACTTTTGGTGGGGCCATTGTTCTTTGAGACAGGTTTCTTTCCTTGCTCTATGTTGGGTATGGTTCAGATCTATATGCTATGTATTCTCACATCTCTAAGTAATTGCAAATAACCTTTCCTGTCAGGCCCTTATGCGTTTTTATCACCCTTTGACAACTGTAGAATTACTTTCGTGCCCAATGTAAATGTCGAATCTGTTCAGAATCTATAATCAATACTTTCCTTGCTTTGGAATTAATGTGAAATCCTTTGTCGAGTTTTTCCTTTGATTTGCCAGTCTGTCCTGATCCTCGACGACGCATTCTATTTATGACTACGCGTTTCCAGGACATTTTGTCATTTATGGTTTTTTAACCTTCGTTTCTGTGCTTTAATGCCCTTAACGATCTTTTCCTGTGTGTGACTTTTTCGAAAACGTAACTGCCTTTGCGTCATTTCTACTATCTATGCTATACTCTCTTTTTCTGCGTGATATTACTTCCTATATACTCTTGTATTTGTTCTTGTTTTCCCACTTTTTATTTGTTTTCTTCCTTTTTCTTCTTTTTGTTTGTTTTTCTATATTTGACCTCCCTACTATAGTACAACTACTATGATACATGTGTTCTTGCGCAATTTAGATTACTGTGCGGATGGTCCGCCATCTCTATAGATTTTGAGCCGAATTTCATTCACCATTCCTCCAAGGGATTCTCCATTCAAGGTTTCCAACTGCGTAACACCTTCCTCTGTCACATGTTGAATTACATATGGTCCTAACCAATGAATTTGAAACTTTCCTGGATGATGCATGAACTTACTTTCATAGAGTAATACTAAGTCTCCCACTTGAATATTTTTATGTTTGATGTGTCTATCATTCCATGCCTTTTATTTTGCCTTCTGAACTTGCTGATGGAATCATGTGATAAAGAGATTTTCTTCAAGTTGTAGCAACTGTGACAACCTTTCCTCCACTGTGCCAGAATCTGAAATATCAGTAATTGTTGCAACGCGTAGGATGGGCATAATAAACTCCATCAACATCATTGCTTCTTGGCCATAGACCAACCTAAAAGGTGTTTGTCCAGTCAACTTTTTTCTTGTAGTCCCATAGGCCCATAAAATTGCAGGAACCCTTAAGTCCCAATCATCTCTTCCTACATTGCAGATCTTTGTCAAAGCATTTTACATAATTTTATTAAAATATTATATTGTTCCATTGGCCTGAGGGTGATACGATGTACTCTTCTGATGATGGATTTGAAATTCCTCAGTCAATATTGCAATTGTCTTATTAAGAAAATGTGTTCCTTGATCGCTAAGTAGTGTGTGCAAGCACCCAAATTGTGTGACTACATTCTCAAATAGGAACCACACAACAGTCTTCGCAGTGCAATCTATGACTGGTGTTACTTCTTCCCATCTGGTCAAATACTTTGTCACAATGATTATGTACCTAGCTCCTAATCTTCTCGATGATGGGTTGATTGGTTCAACAAATTCTATTGGCCATTTATCAAACACTTGCAATGTAACCTGTGGGTACAAAGGCATATCATCCCTCCTAGATGGATTTCCCACCCTTTGACATACATCGCATGCCTAATAATATTCTTTAGCATCTTTATGAAGTGTATGCCACCAAAGCCCTATGCATAGAACCTTCTGCACAACTGCTTTACCTGCGTAGTTTCGTCCTACAATCCCTTCATACACTTCTGTGAGGATCATAGGCCTTTCATGATCGAGCACACATCGTCTCAGTATTCCATATGCACTTAACTTATATAAATTCCCTACGATGAGTTGATAGTCTGTTGTTTTAACTAGTAATTGTTTCTTCTACACAATTGTCATGTCTGATGGGGCCATTCCTGTACTTAGAAACTGCACGATGTATTCGAAGTAGTCATCCACCATTTTAACTAGAAATATTTTTTCATATGGTAAGCTGTCATCAAGATTCTCTGCATCTTCTCTTGATAATATGTGCGATAAATGATCTAGTCATGCATTCAGCTTCCCTAGTTTCACAACAATTTCAAAATTGTATTCCAGAAACATCAGTAACCACCTGCATATTCTCCCCCCCAACACTATCTTGTTCAATAAGTATTTTAGTGGATAATGGTCAATATACATCTTAAAATGAGAACCCAATAAATAATATCTAAACTTTTGCAGTGCATATACCATTTCCAATCCTTCCGATTATGTGGTAATATAATTCTTCTATGTTATGAACAACTTCCTACTTGCAAAAGCAATTGGGTGATCTATGTCTCCTTCCCGTGTTGATATACTATCACACCCAAAGCTATGGATGACACATCTACATGAGCATGGAACTCCTTGTTCCAATTTGGTAAGATCAATATCGGCGTGGTCACCACTTTATGTTTCAAGGTATCCAAACTCTTCTGACAATCTTCATTCCGGTGGATCTTAGTTTCCTTCTTCAACAACTTCTCCATAGGTGATGTAATCTACACATAACCTTTGATGGATTTCCTGTAACATCCTATGTGATCTAGAGTTTCCCGTAGTTGTTCGACTGATGTAGGTGGTTGTAATTCCAGAATTATTGTAATCTTGGAAGGATCCACTAATAAGCCCTACTTGCATACTACATGGCCAAACAAAATTCCAAAAGGCGCGTAGAAAATACATTTCTTTAAATTCAGTGAAATATGACATTGTCGACACCTATCCAACATTAACCTGAGCACTTCTATGTGATCTCTTAATAAGCTAAAAATAGTCCAATCATCTAAATACACTTCAAGGAACTTATGAAAAAATTCCTTAAAGGTGGCAACCACAACTCTTGAAAAAATTGTAGGTGCATTCTTCAGTCCAAAGGGCATCACTGTGTACTGATAACCTCCCCACTATGTCACAAAATTCAACTTATACCTGTCTTCCTGCACAATCTTGATTTGATCGTACCCCGAGAAGCCATCTGTGAATGAATAGGTGATCCAAAATCATTCCAAGGAGTTTTCATTAATGATTTTGGCTCAAAATGTTGTTAAGTATGTTTGCATGAAATAATTTTACCAATTAAAGCGTTAATAAAAATGAGAAATTGGTTGTCGATAAATTTGGTAGCAATGTAAACAACAAGAACAACAAATTATAAGAGAATAACACCAACAAATTGATAACATAGTTTGACTTCAATGCCTACATCTTCGGGCCTTGGTCTTTAGTGGGGAGGCCTCTTTTATTAATTCTTCAATGCTCTCAAAGCACATCAAAAGCACATAAAATAGATCTCTCACTGGTTTAGTTGTGTTCTGCTCGACCTCATAAATCTAATGCAACTGATGACACTGAAAAAGGATGAGTATTGCCTCCGGAAATGGCCTCCAAAGTTCTGTTAATTCGCTGGTTTTCTCTGCATAAAAGTTATTGTTCTGCATAAACTTGCATAATCTGGCCTGTTATAGAGTTGATAAAACCTTTTGATTAAATATAAATAAGGTTGGGGTCAAATCCCAACCTTCCTCCCTTTCTTATGCTGGAAATTTGTGTTGTTACCATAAAATATGGCATAATGATCTTGAATATGGTTAAAACTAACAATAACCAAAGTTCTCGACCCACTTTATATCCAACGCGCATATTTCAATATATTTTATAACCATGAAATATGGTTTTACAACACATCGTGGCTTGACTTTGGTTTATAATGTGGCATTTTATATGGGATTCAATTCCTTTTAATATGGTTTATTAACCATATAATTAGAGCCATATGTATATTTCAACGTGGCCCAACTTTAAAGATGGCTCCATATTATATATGGTTTGGTAACCATATCTTGTGTGGTTGGAGCGTATCGTGGCAAAGGATTTCGGATATGGCATCATTTGATATGGTCCAGATAACAA
The DNA here is from genome assembly GCA_009831015.1 of Picea engelmannii. Lineage (NCBI taxonomy): Eukaryota > Viridiplantae > Streptophyta > Pinopsida > Pinales > Pinaceae > Picea > Picea engelmannii. Next base: position 425,454 of record ML789436.1, read on the forward strand.
ACAACCACAATAAATATAATATTGCCGCCGCCTTCAACAAGTTACACGTTTGCTTACTTGGTTAGCACGCGGGTTATAGTTAGTTGAATTAGACAAGGTCATAGGTTTGAATACTACGGAGGATGAATAGAACTGTTTCGACCACAACCCATTTGGCCTGATTTAGGTTGCCATGTGGCACCATTGGATTGGGCCATGTGTCACCGTGTGGTTGGTCAACCAATCCTAGTCGACGTGCCACTCGACTGCCCAGTCAGACCAACAACCTGCCATGTGTCCAAATTTTCCATTGCCACTTGTCTATGTTTTACACTGCCACATGTCACGACCGTCCATTGCAATGTGTCACCTTCAGGGGATTTCACGTCATCTTTGACCTGTTGACTTTTTGCTTGTTTGTGCAGAACTTCATAACAACATAACTTTCACATACAAACTCCGTTTAAGCCCGTTCAAGTTGCACCGGAATCGATTTTTCGAGCTCTACGCAATGGAGCTAGTATCTCTTGAATACGAGAACTCTGAATTTTTGGCCTTTTTAGATCCTTTTTGGATCAATAGGCCTCTCACCCTCCTACATTTTCTAGTACCTCATCAATGAACGGTGTTGGAAATGGATCATTTAGACATGCATCATTTAGATTCCTCAAATCTATGCAAATCCTTAGTCGTCATGTTTTCTTATCTTGCACTACCATTGGACATATCAATTCTGATTCCACCATCGGTTCAATGATCACTGCTGCGAGCATTGTGTTTATTTCTGCCTTCACCTTCTCTTTATATTTCAAATTTAACTGAAAAGGCATCTGTCACACTGGCTTAGCATCGGGTTTCAAAGGGATCTTCATCTCGCCTAGTTCCCCAACTATCCCCTTCATCTATGAGAATGTTGTTGGGAATAGATCTTGATATTTGCGTAGTAAATTTGTAATCTTCCGCACAGTTTCATCATTCCAATAATCGCCTATCTACGCAAACTTTGGATTTTATGTCGTCCCAGTGTTTACCTTTCACGTCTTTAGTGGTTGTGTGTATGCAATAGGTTCAAGTTATGGCCCTTCTAGTGCACGTTCTCCTTTAGTTTCAAGTATTTGCACATTCCTTGAGTCTTCCTCATCATGTTCTTCTTTAGCGACATTATAGCGCTCTAGTAGTTCATGGGAAGTCATAGAAGTTATGTGCGTGCTACACATTGGTACCACCTCCATCGATCCTTCTTCTAAGAAGATATTTGTTCGAATAACTTGTAACGCTGCATATACTAGTGGAGATTCGTGTTCAAAAGTATAAGTTACTTTGAACCTCTGAGTAAGCTCGTCCCAATTGTTGTTTCTCTGCACATTTCCATCTCTAAGTACCAGTTCTTCGGAATTGTATTCAGTGTATGTATAAACCTATGTGTCCATTCCTTCTTCAGTACTGAGCTCCATATGGTCCCCCACTGCTCAATATGACCTGTTGGGTCATTCATCCTTGTATACTTCTATGCAATATTCTCCACCTCGACACCAAATCTTATTTACATTAGTCTTCTGCACCGTGACCAATCTTCCATTCCCTCTTTGTGTGTAGCCCACCATCTGGCTGGAGTAGCTTCTAGGAAAACATCTAGTGCCAATAGCCTTTGTTGTTCAGGTACCTGCAACTCAAATGGCTTTACAAATAAATTGATATCAGTCAATCCATCATACCTGGGTGGATCACATAGCTCCATTCCAATCTAGCGCAATGATTGAGTTATGCATGCACATAGTCTAGTTGATATTTCATGCATACTTTGCTACCAATGTTCCAGACCTTCCTTTGAATCTGATGCATACGAGCTAGTAACTCTCCAACTTAGCACACCATCTGCAGTGGGGTTCACATAGTCATCCATTCACGCAATCATACTACATAGGTTGTCAATTTCATTCCCTCTTGTTGGCTCTATGTACCTCTGTCCTTCTATCGAGTCTAATGGTGCAGTAACTTTCAAGTCTCCTATCTCAAATATCATTTCTCTCCTCTTCAGATTAATGATCTCTTGATTATCAAAGGCCCATTCAATTCCCATTAGTGTTGGATATGGTATACTATCATCCATGATCTCAATGAATTCAAAGTATGCTACACTGCACACTCCATCTATGTTCATAGGTACTCATCAATTGGTCAATCGAGACTATCTTGTGTTGGTTCACCAACCTTAACTAAACAAGAGACCAGATCAACTTGTGTTTCCCCATCATTTCCCACGTCTTCTTTGGTAATACATTCATGTCAGATCACAAGTTTAAATTAATGTTATCCACATCATATCCCCCAATCTGCGCAATTAATCTGAATTCTTTGTTGGTCCTCTTTTTTCGTAGTACTTGATTCACTACCCTCTGTGCGATAGGAAATTCCCTGTCTTGCATGCAATGATCAATCATTTCACATAGTGCATTCAACGTAGTTTCATCCTTCATTAAATCCACACAACTTCTCAAAAACTCTCTTAGAGTACTTACCTTCCCAAGAAGCTTATTTGGCATAGTACGATCACAAACAAGAGGCACATATGATGTTGATGTTGCCTAGTCTAGTCCTAGTATCTCTTGTCTTTCCCTATGATATGTATCCTTTTCTTGTTGAGGGTCAAACATCGACATAGGTCCTGCAAATTTCTTGACCATTTATCCACCTATCTTTCTTCATTCGTCGCATCAGCCCCTGTTTTAATTCTTCCACGCGTAACAACTGTAATTCTAGATCCTTCATTACATTTTTCAGCTGATATCTTTTGTACATTCTGATTTGGATTTTGGTTCTGATTCTCTCTTCCCTGCCATTTCGCAAGTAGTTGGGGACAGTCTTCTATCGCATGGTCCAATGCTCTATAGTATGTGCAGGTTGTGCAAGGATTCGGGCAGTCACAAGTTAAGTGTCTCGGTTGATTACAATTGTAACATATTATCTGTCCTTTGTCTCCTCTGCCTCGACCTCTACCAAAATTTCCTATGTTTCCTTGATTAAAGCCCCTATAATTATTATATTGCGGACCACCTCCTTCTGTCCCAACATTCTCTTCCTGAATCCTATACATATCTGACATGCACTCCCTCATTAAAACAAATGCATGACAACCATTCTCTTCATGCCCGACTGACTTGCAGAAGTTGCAAAATAAGTTCCTTGGTGTATTCTGATATTTATGTAGTAATGGACACTCGGTTGAACGATGTCCTCATTTCTTGCATATTTTTCTATATCCCCCTTCTGGTAAAGGATTTTGTGCTCTAGTCGCCAAATATTGTGCAAATGTTGGGCATTCGTCTTTGTGGTGGCCTTTAGTTCTACACTTGATACACCAAACTTGTTCTCGTTTCTCCTTCCCTTTTGTGAGTTCTTCCAATTGAATTGTCAAGGCAACTAACTGCGTCTATACTTGCACCATCCCTCCATTATCTCCTACAGGGGATGCTTCCAATTTCATTGCGATGTCCAATGCTAAAGACTGTGACACAACTTTCTGTTGTATTGGTGGACCGCAGATGTGTGGTAAGAGTCCCAGAATAAACCATTCCCTATGTTGTTGATCGAAGATTTGAAACGTTAACATTCTCAGCATGTCCTTGAATCTCTGATCAAAGTCCCATACTAACTCACTTTGTACCTGTTTGATTTCCTTCAGCTCGGTAATGTAATGCAACTCAGATTTTGGTTTCTTGAACTCTTTCAACAGTGCCTGTCTAATTTCTGCTAGAGTCCTTGCTTGTCTTGTAGGTGTGGTACTTTGTAGTTTCATGTACAAGACTAGTACGTTACCTCTAAAGTTTGTTTCCAATTGCACAATCTTTATGGCCTCATCCTGGACATTCTTTGCGGCCCAAATTTTCTCACAGATAAATAGATGTTGTTCAGGGCCCTCCAACCCAACTCCCCAGAACTTAGGTAGTCTCAAGGTGTTGTGTGTCCCTTCCATGTTGTTATGTGTAGCACCTCCCCTTGGTGATATTGGTTGACTCTGACTCATTGTACAACCTCCATTTCTCTGACTATTACTAATATGATTTCCTCTACTAACTACAATTTCTTTTGACAAATCTTCAACTGTTACCTCATATTTTGGTGATGCACATGTGGTCGTGGATTCGACACAGAATCTAGCATGAGCAGGACTTAATAACTCTTATATTATAGGACTGGACTGGAACCCCTCTTCCTCTCCTTTTAGGTGTGGTATTTCTACTATCTGGACTATTGCGCAAGGTTCTCTCCACTCAGGCTCACTGCACTTCTCTCCTTTCTTAGCCCCAATCTTCTGCCTCTTGTACCTCCTTCCACTATGAAATACTCCAAACTCGTCTTCTTCTTCCGATACAACCTTTTCATTTCTCTGCATCCTTAGTCCATCCCTTCCTTCTTCATTTATTCCTTCATTCTCTCCTACATTCAAACTATCCTCTTGTCATCCGTCGGTTCCCTATGTGTGTGAAGTCCCTTAGCAATCATACTCCATTGTCATCACACACTTGTCACACAACAACATCTTTATCCAAGTACCCAATGATTTCATAAACCTTTTGCATGGTCCTCTGAAGAAATCGCTCTCTGCAACATTGTATGACTGGGTACAATCCACCACAAATTCTGTAATATATCCTCCCAATATATTGTCCAGCCAGAAATCAACTGTGTGAGAAGTCTTAATATTTACATAATTCAATTTCCTTACCAACTCAGGATTCCAGTTCCTTGGTGCTGTAGTTCAATAACTCCCAGTATTCTCCACTAATATTTCTAACCACTCGGTCAGAATAATTGGAAATTCGCCAAAGAAAATCTCATGTGGTTCTCTGTACACATACCTTTGCATCCATTTCTCATCATTCATCCGAGGGTTTCTATTCTCTTTTCGAGCAAATTCTCATTACTTCCCGTCTAGCCATTTTGAGATCTCTTTCTTTGTCAACCTCCAAAACATTCCCTCAATCACAAATTCTGGGTCCCGACAAAGGAACCATTTGTTAGCGCGTGGTTATAAGACCCTAGGTTCAAGTTATCTTAACAAAAAAAAAACCTTCAGACACCAACCCTTTCGACATCACCTACATGCAAGTGAAGTCTCAGCTGAGGCATCTATTTGGGCTATAGGAACCGAGTTTCTGCAATAGTGAGGGAATGGGAGGTGATCATCTTATTCATTCTTACTCGATTACTCTGCACACATTATCTTGTGTGTTATTCCTTGATTAATTGGTGGATTCAGTGATATAGCACCATTATACTGCAGATTGCAACATAAACTATTTGTTGTAACAATCATAACTACTGTGTAGTGATCATATAGTACATAAATCTAATATAACATGCATACAGAGAGAATTCATGGTCAATCACATCCAAATACAAGCAGACATAGTAATTGACGTGGTTCACCCAAATTTGGACCATGTCCATAATGAATAGCTTCTTTATTATTCTTTTTGTAATTGTCTTAGGCTTGCACACTGCGCTTACAATAGAGATATCATGCTATCTCTTCCTTCATCTTTCCCAGCTGCTATATAGTGCAAGCCTCTCTTTGCAACTTCTCCCTAACACTCAAACATAGACCCTTTCATTCTCAATCTATTCTCTCACTCTCCTCGCTAACATAATTTGAACAGAACCTCCACCAAACATAACCTGAAGAGAGCACAAAGAACCCCTATCTTCCCAACCCATTACATATTTATACGTGAATTCTAGGGCTCAAAGCCCTATTGCAACTCATTCTCACTCATGAAAACTCATGTTGACTCGCTGATCGGGCTAACTTTTCCTGCTTTTACATCTGAGTGTTGCTTTTGTATTCCCGACTGCTGTTCTTCCTGCTTTTGCACGTCTTTTTGCTTTTGGCATGCCAAACTAATGTCCTTCCTTTTCACCCACTTTATCTTCTTGCTTTGATTCTCCTGCTTTATTCTCTGCTAAGTATGCTCTTACTACACACTTTAATCCTGCATGTGCCTTTACTGCACACTCCCGAGCCTGCATGTGCCTTTACTACACACTCTGCTTCTTTCTTCTGCTACTGCACATATCCTCCATACTTAGGTTTTTCCTGAAAACTATATAAAAAATGTCTGTCCAACAAGGAGCAATCCTTTTTAAAGGTGTAGAAACTTGAGGAAATGTTTACATATTCATAGTTCAAATTCCCCACGTTTCTTGATAGATTCTAAGTAAAGATGAAACCAAACTAATGTTTTATATATTTCATGAATACACTATGTGAAATTAAAAGTCAACGTCACATCAATGTTAGACCTACTCATCCATGACAATCTCTCACACTGAGTTGTAGAAACTCTCTTGTCATTAAAAGTCAACGTGACATCAATGTTAGACCTACTCATCCATGACAATCTCTCACACTGAGTTGTAGAAACTCTCTTGTCATATATGTCTATGATTTTGCAAGCACAAATGTTGATTCAAAATTGGGAATTGATAAAGGGTGAATGAGAGGGGAGGAACAAAAGTGATGGACCATTAGAGTGAGGGTCTATGCAATGTACTCTTTGAATAAAGTGTCTTGAGAAGAAGGAGAATCTTTTTATTATAAGTAAAAACCAACCTCTTATATTTTCTTGCACAAAAGATTTACATAAGTGTTAGTCGGTTCAAACTTTTAACCTAGTTTGTGGATTTCATATATGGTGTATTTCAATTATCTATTGGTTATATTTTGTTACAGACCTATAATCTGCCCAAATTTTTCTTTGCAAACTTGAGTTTGTCCCAAATCTGTTTTGGCACTTGAGGTAGTGTGGCGCTACCTTGCCTTGACCACAAGGGCTTGGCTAACCTATGCCTACTACAACCAAACTATGCTTCTTCACTTAAGGTATACCCATAACTTCACCTTAAGCTACAATCTCTCAAATGCAACTAAATCCTACTCAACCTAGCTCATTCAACAACATGCACACATTCAATTGTGGCCTTTAAAACATCTCTAAAAATACTTCGACACTTGGCTAATATATTAGCCAACACAAGGTAAAGCAAGGAACAATAGCACCCAAATAAGTGCTCAATGTGAAAAAATATTATTCTCAAAATAAAACGTTTTTTATTATTTATTTATTTTTTAATTAAAAATAAGATGTTGGAATTTTAACTCACTATATATTTTATTTTATATTTTTAAGGAAAATTTTATATGTAAATTTAAGGGATGTTTTTCTACATAGACTATAAATGACATTTTTAGTAAACATGCTAGCGTATATTAGTGCACCTTGTTGGGTCACTATTTTGTCACCTTTTCCGTTATTTAATTCATTCTTTTCACTGAACACTTCACTCATTTATCACCATTCCTACCACAAATCTTCACGAAAACATCATGACACACCTCCATATACTCAAATGGTTAATTGTCATATATTTCCTTTATTTATAATTAATTAAGAAGGATTATGCTTGGTTTTATTAATGATGGTTTACACAGAAATTTCCTGCAATCAGAGAGTGAATTTCTATAACAACCTCCAAGGTTGGCATATCTACACAACTCCAGATGAAATCATGGAACATAGGTTTTGTTCCTAAACCCATTGACATGGTTTTATGTTATCTAGTTTGTACCCAGATCCAGCATGGCCACCTCCAACTGATGATTAACGTTTCGAGTCAAATTTGGAAGCATTCAACCATGCAACGTTCTTTACACGTAAATTACAAATCGATGAGGAAGAATACGCCAATTTCACGACATGGGTTTTGTGCAGAATGTTCCCAGTTAGGTGATGTGCGAGGGTATTCCTTAGAAAGTGCATGATGTGGGATGTATGGGAGTTTATTCAAAGATGATTCTCCTAGATTTCCTGTTGCGGTCGTTTTTCAAACCACATGCCAAATGGAGAGCCCAACTCAGTGATGTAAGCTTCTATCTATCTTTGGTATGAAACAACTTGATATGGGATGGAGCGATCCATCGATGCTCATTCCCTTTATAATGTAAGCCTATAAATAATAAAGGCGATGATGTTAGAGATGGCTAGAAACAAAGACAAGGATATAGGACTGAGAGTTGATTCAGATGTTGTGTACTTCTTTTCATTTTAGAACGAAATATTAGTTTCTTATGTGTCTAAATTGTTGATCTTTTGAGTTTGTAAGTGTGTGAAAATCGTGATTTTGAGTAGAGGCAGGTCCCCCTTCATCTCAGAAGTAACACCTCATTTAGATTTCCTTTTTTCCTTTTTAAATCATGTGTCGATTTTATCCAATTATTTGGACGTTTACATTCCTGTATCTTCCTTATGCATTTCCATTTCATATAGCAAAGATAAAGTTATCGACTAGTGTGAGCTCATTTGATTTGATTGCAATTTAATTTAATGCTAGTGTGGAGTGTTTTGATTTGCTGATTACATACTTTTCCCTGGGCATAGACTTCAAGGAATATAATCATGTGATAGGGACAAGGTATCTGTGAATCAAAGTAATTTTAGATTACAAAATATTGTTGTCACCTATATTTCTACAATCACCCATCACTTTATTTATTCTGGAGTAACTAAGTCTTAGGAAGTCTAAATTTGCAAATAGATTTGAGTTTGTTTGATATTTTAGTATTTTTTCCTTATCACATAATGCATCTTCATTTATGAGCACAAACTCTTAATGATTAGATTAGTAGACTAGGAACAAAGTACCTATCACAATAGTAATAATTGATTGTAGACAATTGTTGTGATCTACATTTTAAACAATTGCCAGTCATCTTGATCCCTAATTTAAATGGTCATTAGCCTTAAGGAAGATGTGATTGCTTGAAGCTGTTTTGCACATAGGATTTAGATTAAGCTCTGATCTTGCACACATTGTGTTTGCATCTCACAAGCTTATGCCACCTAGTTGATAATAAAATGTAACATAAATTATACATATAATTTGCTTGACACACCTTACCTAGGGGGATTTGAACCAGACACCTACTAACACAAACCTAACCAAATGCCTATCAATATTGTTGACAACTAGTTGAGCTCCTATTCTTTTGTATTTTTTATTTTATAAAATGTGGTGGTTGATATTCCATGGGGAGTTGAACAATTCAACTATCTTGTAGTTGTTTATAGATATGTTTATTGTTAGTAATAAATACATGGCTACATATTTATTGTGTTGTGCGTGTGCGTGTGCGTGTGTGTTGTAATTACA
>ML789436.1:434742-474042 GCA_009831015.1 Picea engelmannii
AAAAAAAGTGGGTTGTAAATGCAATTATCACTAGCACTATCGATAGTCAAAATTAGGCAAGTTTAGAAACAAAAAATCCCCACTAGTATACCAAATGTCCTTTGGGAAAAAGTAAAGAAACATAGTATGTATGAGAAAAAATAGAAGAGACCAATGACCCAAGGCTCAAGAGCAAAAAAAGTTCACAATCAAGGCTACATAGTGATGGGAAAGCCCAACACTCAACAATAAATTAGTGTGGTCCTTGGGGTCAACCCTTAACTGTATGGAATAGGCCCGGGGTTAATAACAATCAAATCCCACCCATCATCAATAGGTCAATGAGGTTATTTTCCCTCTTAATAATATGGTGAGAGCTAACCCAAGAAAGTTGTCATTTTTGTTACATTTGCAAGGGAGGCCACTTCTTCCAATGTTTCTTTCTCTCTCTAACTCCCTAACTAGCTTGTTGGTGTGCCATGCATTCAATGTGTTGGGATTGCATGGAGCACACTATGTGGGTGAAATAATTGTTAAGAGGTACCCTACTCATGGTACAGGGATACCTCCATAAAAGTTCAAAAGTAGTCTAAAGTGGACCACCTCCATAAAAGTTCAAAAGTAGTCTAAAGTGGGCCACATCCATTTCCACCTTTTGCACTTCAACCAATATATGCATGTATAGATTCACATGAATTAGTGAGTTGCCATACCAAGTGAATCTTCTAATAGGTTAGTTATTATTAAATAAATCATTACTCCTTTTGGTCCAAACAAGAAATATCACTTCCTTTCTTATCAATTGTCGTGGTATTCGAAACTCCACAACTAAGGGAATTTATCCCTTAATGATGTTGCTTTCCAAATAATCGGAATGGAAAGGAACTAACCACAAAAGGAGACAACCCAATCCAATGCAAACTTAACAAATGGATAGAACCAAAAAAGTTGTTTGAGGGTTTCAACATTGCCACACAAAGGACACATAGGCTGCAACATTCCCGAGTGAGTCACTCTTTTATCAATAAACAAACACCCAATATAAGTGATTGAGGAAAAAATATTTTTTTGAGCTTCATTAGAGGTTGTTGTTGATTCAAAATCTCGTTACCTAATATAAAAACCTGTAAAAATGATTGCAAATCCTATCTATACAATTATGATATAATATTAATAGGTAGGATCCCCTATTAAAAAAACATAGAAATTGTCATATTTCAAGCATTTCCCTAAGCATACATACATATCTACATCGATGGTATTATGATGAAAATTCAAAAGTTATGATGTATATGATTCTTGGTATGATTTGATGTGGGATGGTGGATTTCAGTTCGATGCACAACAATGATAATGACTTCTCTTTATTCTATCGTTTTTGTTGACATAGCACTTGCAAAATTTATTGACTTATTTATATGATGGCATATGCAAAGAAGTTGGAATCATTCTATACGCTCTTAAAGACATGTGAACTATACATTTTTACTTACATGCAAATACAAACATGGTATGAGAGGCCAAACATGGTTTTTTAGGCCATATACATATGAAAAGTTTCATAACATATGCACAAATATTGTTATAAAGTCTTGGTATGGATAAAGGTTATGCTATGGGTACACTTTACATGGTTTTATATTTAAAGATGATGGATACAAGGTTATGTTAAGTTTAAACTTTAAATCTATGAACAAACATCAAAAACTTTGGTTTTGATATACAATATGGAGGTGGTACATATGTTTTTGAATAACACAAAGTTTGGGTTATTATATAGTATGAAAATTTGGTATACATGGCATATGGTTGAAAGTGCAACAAACTAAATCTTAGCCTATTCGCATGATTATTGATTTGATTAGCTATTATTGAGAAGTGACAAGTTTTGATGGCAATGAAGTAAAGGGCATATTGAGTGCATGGTTATGCACTGACATGGAATTTGGGTATCAACCTTGATTGATTTGTATGGAATATGGTGTATATGTTAGAGGCTCATGCAAATCGTTTGAAGTGATAAGTGGCACACCCATATGAACTATTTTTGGAGGTCGACGTGATGGGTTGGCCATGCAATAATTTGCAAGGACGTGGTAATTAATTCCACAGTCCTGCGTATACCACCCCCCATTCTGCCTTGGACTTTGGTAATTTCATTTTGTTGGCATTGTGGAGAGACGAAGCTTGAACCTGGTTTGGAATCTCTACCATTGGTAGTTGCAACAACCGTTTTCTCACATCAAAGTTGGTATTAAAAGAGCTCAAGCCCATGTATGCACATATCAGTTTGTTCAACATCATTCACATGCTTTTGCGTAGTAATAGTTTATTAATGGCTCTGATTCTTGATTGGTTTTGAGTATGCTTCTCTTTTCCCTCTTCTTTTTCGCTCTTATTGAATAAATGGTTTAAGGGTTTCTGCTGTTGAAATAACTACTCTATGATGATTGTCTTCTTCATTATTTCACTTTCCATTTCTTTTCAAAATTGGCAGTATGACTATTGGGGAAAAACCATTTGATATTTACTGTGACCTGGGCTCAATTTTTTGTAGTATTTCCCCTCATGTTCGGTATTTGAGTTAAAAAATATGGTTTTGAGACATGTTGTTCGTTTTGGATATGGGTCTTGAGTTATTAAAAAAATTGCTTTTAAAAGTTGTATTTGTATACAAGTATTTGCACCCAACCCTCTTTCATTTGGCATAAGTTACAACTGTGTAAGGTTTATGACCAACATCGAAATATTTTTGTTGATTCAAAATTGGGTTTTGAAACTGTGACCTCAATGGGTGTTCAAATGGTAAATAGTTTACACAGGTTTTTTTGTTTTGATTATATGACTAACAAAGGTTATGATAGACTTGGGTTTTGAACTCATGATAGTATTTTAAATGAGGGTTGTTGTTGGTTGAGTTCAAAATTTTATATGAACTATCCGTTCTCTCATAGCTCACATAACCAAGCAATGCCTTTTTTGTCCATAAAACTTGGGTGCAATACTTGGTTAAACTTTGACTTTCCAGGTTTTGAACCCACAACCATATGGTGGTAATTAAGTTTTGAACAATTTATGTGTAACAAAATGTGAACTCGCGTTTTTCATTGGGTCAGGGCTAAAGTTTGGTTTGAACACATGACTTTACAAGATGATTAATTGGATTTTAAATTTTGCATATGGAATGTTAAGAGCTTTTACAACCAATATTGTCCGTTCTTATATTATTCCCACATGAGGTTTTGAGTTCGAGTCTTACATATCAAACTCTGTTTTCAAGAGTTGTTATATTTTGGGATACATAGTTGTATTGATTTCAAATTTAAATTATGCTCAAACCTATCATGTTTAGTTTGGAAGAAATAGTATGTCTATACACACTCTCTGTTGAAAATACACTTTTTCAATAGGTCATGACATCAATATAACTTGACATGATACATCATTATAATTATTTTGAAGGCACTATCTACCTTTGCTAGCCATGGCATCTCTTTGAGATTCTATTTAAAAGTTAGCTTATTTCAGTTTTTACTTTGGTCATTTCATTATTAATAAACCCAAGATATTCACAAGCTTTGGAAGTTGACAAATATATTGATTGGAAACATTAAGTTTGATGATACAAGCTCAGATTGTCAAATGAAATGTAATGAATGTTTTGAAAAGGGGTGGAAGTTTTGATATGCAAGTTTACAAGTTATTTTTCTTTTGTATATAAACATGACCAAATCCTCTCATAGTATATCATTTTTCATAAATTATTCCCGAAAAGTCCCAAAACATATTTCATTTGATTTCATGATTTTACTCCCGTTGTTATATAAATAGATTTTTTTTTTCAAAGAAGAGATTTGTTGGTAGATTAATGATACATGAACAATTTGTTATGATTCGAATGAAATATGGGATATTTTGATGTGCATAAAATATAGTAGACAATAGTTTATAAAGCATGTTGATATGAACTTTATTTAGAGCAATAATGGGATGAGTTCTAAACAAGATTAATTAAAATGGATTATGAACATGTATATTATCATGCATTCATGTCATCTATTACATTTTCCATAAGTTATGAGTCCCTTTTTCATTACTACTTGTCATTTATAATTCCATTTTCATTTATTTCCCATGTTCAATAAGATTAGTGACAGTTCAATGAAGAATTTATGGTTTGAATGTTATGGGCAACAAGCAGAGAAAGGGAAACTCATTATTTCTTCCTTGTTTTCCTTATTCCTTTTCATGTCTCCTTGGCATGCTTGATTGCTTGGTCAGTTCAAAGCCACTGTTAAATTATTTCAAAAGCAAAAAGTATTTGATGATTAACATATCGTAACTTGTGTATACTAATTTGATCGTTGATGGATATTTAGATGAGTTTCTTCAATAGAGGCAATAACCGCTTTGGTAATAGGGGAAATAGAGGAAACATAGGTATAATTCCTAAAGCATTTGGACAAAGAGGAAGAAACAAAAGGATGAGGTTCTCCATACACTTTGATGCTAATTCTGAGGAGTTCAACCAACTGGTCCAAACTAGTTAATTGAACCTTGTTGGCCACCTTGCCTTCCATCCACCTCAACCACCAGTTAGACCTCCTCTTCAGCCTCACCCAAACATTGTAGAATTTTCTAAGCAACCCCGTATGCCACTAACCAATGATGGATGGGATAATGTTCCCACTAATCCTCTTTCTAGTGTAATTCATTGGATCATCATGTCATTTCCAGTCCCTCCTCCTCCCCCTTTACAACCTGCTCAATATGTTGCGGTTGATTCACATGCACACTATGTTCAACTTCCAAAAAATTATAAAGCTTTAGCCATTGAACCTCAACCAAGTAAAGGAAAATGACCTACCATTTCTGTTAGTTCTGATTCATCTGAGATATCCTCTTACACCATCAAGTCCCTTCATGCTAAACTCGAGGATGATGTAAGGAAAATTACAATTGATGACATTCACCCAAAGGTGTCAAAGGTTAAAGAGAAGAAATTTACTGATGCATATTACTTAAGCACAGGGAAACATTGTCATAAGGAAGTAGAGAGAGAGAGAGAGTCTACTTAAAACAAAAAATATTATTTCTGACTTTATTTTATTTTATGATGGCAATTTAGTTTGACATACAAGGCATATATATATTCTTGGATAACTGATATGATATTTTTTTTTGAAAGACTTATATCATGCTTTTAAAGTAGTTTGGTAGACACAAATGTTTATGATGATATGACATGATTACTTTGGCTGCTTTTTGATATATATATATTTTTATGATGATGTGTGCATACTATCTTTAGCTAAATATGGAGGAACACGAGAATGTTGAAAATAAAACAAATAAGGACATATAGGGGCCCCACCTATTAATTATTATTTACCCTTATCATAAATTAAGTTGCCATATCTTAACTAAAGTTATTTAACTTTAGTAACAAAAGGTAGTTGAACCACTTGAACTTCTTTTAAGAATAAAAGGAAGATAACAAGGACAAAGAAGATATGAAAAAATAGAAAGAGATACTTCTGATAAGGTTTGCTCTTGCCTCAAGTGAGAATCATTACTCATTCATTCATTTATGAGTTTCTTGAGAGCTAAGTCCTCTTGTTGATAGTAGGGTTACTCTAAAGGTGGAAAAAGAAAGGACTAAGAAGCATCACCGTAGTACAAATTTGCCCAAGAGTGACAACACTTGACTAGAAAATGATAACGACCACCAAGGCGAGACAAGACAAAAAATAGAACCCCATAACATCATGATTCATTGTCCAAATCAACCCATGATCACCATTTCATTCCTCAAGTATTAACATTATCTCTTGATATGAAGTGTCAGAACGATGTACCTGAGTATGTGAATGTACCATGTCATATGAGTGAGCTAAGTTGAGCATGTAATGGAAGGCATCTCTAGGCAACTGTCTGTGGAGAATCCAAAATATCATCATTGGGTTGGTTGTCTGAAATGTGGATCATGGAGAAAAAAATTCTCCTCTAGTTAGCCCTAGAAGTGAGGGGGTAACACAACCCATTTATTAGCATGGCAAAGGGAACAAATGTAACATAAATCATGATCCAATAAACATAAGACACATTGAATCCCACAATGGTGTTGTTGGTCTTACTAGAATTTGATTTAAAGGATTACCCTAAATTGATTTTAGTGACCAAATAATTTCAGTGAAGTACAAACACATCTTATCAATGTTGTGTCAATCAAACAAATCTTGAATATGAAAAACTCTAGAGAAGTAAAAAATATTGGTAACTCGAAAAATCTAAAAATAATGGGAGAAATTGGAGATATTTGCAACACTACTTTTTATACAATTAAAAAGGGAACTTATTTGAGTGAGAGATTGTACATTGGTGTGAGTTATAGACATGTTATAGACACATGGATATAATTTGTATACAAATGAATATGAAGTACATGGAAATTGTGGAACAAATCTCTAAATTAGTTCTTCATGGACCATTAAGAAACATGCAACCCTTATCTAATCTATGAGAAAGTAACCACCTTGATTTAATTCGATGTTTCCTTTCCCTTGCTTCTGGGATATGCTAGGAATACTCTTTCTTTTGACAAAACCTTCCATAATATTTCATGCGAGAAAATATTATATAGTTAAACACAAAATAATTAAATCCATATACATATTTAAAGAGGAAAAAATTGTTTAAATATTTTATCTTGTATCATCTTATTTCACTAAAAAAAAAAAACCATTATTTATTTATGTTGCTTAAAAATGGAATTCATTTTTGTGTCCTTGTATGGTTAATTGAATTTACTTAAATGAAACACATGCCCAAACAATAAATGTATTTTAGTTTTAAAAAGAGTTATAGTTGTGGCTAATAGACTTGATCATAAGGAGACCTTAAACACTCACTGGTTGTTTTTAAAGCTGCAACACCTCGTCACAAAGGAGATCATAAGCCTTTTTAATGTGTACGTCCCAGTTAATGCTAGGGAAAAAAAGGCCTGCTGGGATTCCGTAAGAAACCGGCAGATCTAGTAAATTTGGAAAATGTCATCATTGTTGGAGATCTTAATCTCACTTTACTCTCGGCAGAAAAGAGAGGAGGCAACATCGTAAGGGATCCGACAAGGGAATGGGTGGAAGACCTTATGCAGGACTGGGACTTGCTAGACATCAAGCCCTCTACTGGTAAGTTCACTTGGTCAGATAAAAGAGTCGGTCCTGGACACATTGCAACAAGATTAGATAGATTTTTTGTTCAAAGTGCCTTCCTCCTTCTAGGGTTAGATGTTAGAATGCATATTCTTCCTTGCAGCGTTTCCGATCACAAACCCATCAAACATGAGCTGCTGACGCATATTGATCTTGGCCCAATACCATTCAGATTTAACCCTCTTTGGGTCAAGGAACCGGACTTCATGGACATGGTCAAGGAAAGTTGGAAGCAACCAGTCAAGGGCTCCCCTTTTTTTGTTTGGGAGGAAAAACTCAGAAGAACGAAAGCTGCCCTGAAAAGTTGGGACAAACATTTGCCTAATCCTGCCACCGAAAGGAAAAAAATTCAAAGCACCTTAGAGCTTCACCATTTGCATTCAGAAGATGCTGAAATTACAAAAGAGGCTTTAGACAAAGAGGCACATCTTCAATAGAATTACCACAAGGCTTGCTTGGCCGAGGAAGAATACTGGAGGCAAAAATCGCGAAGTCTATGGCTCAAAGCAGGGGATAGGAACACCTCCTTTTCCACAAACAAGCGCAAGCAAGGAAATGGTCAAATGCCATCTCAGAAATTAAGGAAGAAAATATCACCCACAAGGATAATACTAGTATTAAAAGGGCAACCTCCCTCCATTTTAAAAATCTGTATAATGATGAAGAGGAGTTGGGCCAAAATTCTAAGCTTTTGGAAGTGGTCCCCTAATTGATAACAGGGAAGATGAATCAGCTACTAGAAGCCAAAGTCACCAAAAGTGAAGTAAAGGATGCCCTTTATACTATGGACCCTGACAAAGCCCCAGGCTCGGACGGATTTACAACCAAATTCCTCCAATCTTGCTGGCAGATTGTAGAAAAGGATTTCTTTAAAATGATTTTAAAATCCCAAAACTGTCAGAAAATCGGAGGCAACACTAACTCTACATTCCTTGCCCTCATCCCTAAGGAGAAAAGAGCCAAAACCTTCAACAGATTTCGTTCGATATCCCTTTGTAACTTAGGGTACAAGTTGATCACCAAAGTGATAGCCAATAGACTTAAGAACATCCTCCCTAAGATTATACCGGAGAACCAAGGAGGCTTCATCCATGGAAGGCAACTTGTGGACAACTTCACTTTAGTCCAAGAGGCGATCCACTCAAGCTTCACCAAAAAGAAAAAGGTATGGTTGTCAAGCTTGATCTAGAAAATGCTTTTGACCGAATTAGACACAACTTCCTGTTGGATGTTTTGCATAAGCTTGGGTTTGGATCAAGATTCATAAATTGGATTCGGGCTTGTATCTTAGAGCCTTGGATCGCCCCCCTAGTGAATGGTAGGGATGTTGACTTCTTCAAAGCCTCGAGAGGACTTAGGCAAGGGTGTCCTCTTTCACCCCTTCTCTTTGTTCTACAAGCCTCTGTCCTCAACTTTTACCTTGACAAGAAACAACAAGATCATGAGATTTTTGGGCTAAGTATTGCAAGAGGAGTTAAAAAAATCAATCACGCCCTCTTTGCCGATGATACTTTGTTGTTGGGGGCTACCACAATGATTTTGGTTGCTAGGTTCAAAGAAGTATTCGACGAGTTCTGTAAGGAATCTGGCAGCAAGCTAAACAATGGGAAATGTCACATTTATGGCTGGAATGTTTCAACCTCCTCTCTCAATGCTATAGCAAGATGCTTTGGATTTGCTGCCTCCTCATCCTGGTCTTCTTTCAAGTATCTTGGGCTTCCAATCTTTCTCAAGAAAGCCTCCAATCGAGACTGGCTTCCTCAAATAGAGAAATTCAAAATTAAAATGTAGGCATGGGGTTCCTCTTGGCTCAATATTGTAGGTAAGACGGTGCTCATCAAAGCTGTACTCCACAACCTTCCTCTTTTTCATTTCTCAGTCCTTCTTGCTCCTGTAGGCATTCTCAAAAAGATGGAGGATTGCATCCGTCAATTCTTTTGGAAGGGAGGAAAACAGAATGAGAAAAAAATTCCTCTCGTCAGATGGGAATAGTCTCCAAGCCATTGATGAAGGGGGGTCTGAACTTTAAAAACCTCTGCTCCCAAAATGTAGCCATGGGAGCGAAATCTATTTGGAGAATCATTGCTCCTAACCCTGGCTGGGCGCAATTGGCGCTGTGGAAGAAATATTTTAAAGGTAAAAGAACCCATTGCCTGGACAATCCACTCCCCCAAATCAAGTCGCCCCTCCTCAATCTATGCTCCAAATCCATCCCTCTGATCAATTTGCACGCATTCTGGATCCCTGGAAATGGAAAAAGCATCAATGTGTGGAATGACCGAATTATGAACAATTCTCTGCTGGCAGAGTACAATTCCCTGTATTTGTTGTGCCTGTGGTTGGATGACGCTGGTTATAAAACACTGTGGGACCTCTCCTTATGGAATGGTACAACCTGGGAAAGCTACAAGCAAATCCAAGTACCCCTGGAACTTCAGGCCGATCACGATGAGCTTTTTTCCCTTTTGCATGGCTTGGCTCCCACTCACGCGAGGACAAAGGACACTCGTGGCTGGGGGCCGATGGTTGGTGGTTTTTCTGTGGCACAGGGCTATGCCAAGCTGCTGGAGTGGCCTCACGTTCCTTCATATCCAGCCCCCTAGAAGGGGATCTGGAATCACTCCTCCATTCTGAAAATCGACTTATTTAGTTGGCTGCTGTGCCATAGCAAAATTTTAACAAAAGACAGATTACAAAAAAGGGGAATTTATGGTCCATCTAGGTGCATATTGTGTAGAGAAAACGTTGAGTGCGCCCGCCATTTGGTATTGGAGTGCAAATTCGTAACTCAAATCTGGCATGAGCTCTTAGGCACTTGGAGATCCAATTTTTCACTCCTTAGCTCCACTTCCAAGTTGTTCACAAACTGGCTGGCTAGATATCCTGGCCCCTTTCCAAAAAATAGAATCATCAAAGCTGCCTGGTCCTCCCTTCCAAAAATCATCAGCTGGCAAATTTGGCTAGAGAGGAATAGAAGGATCTTCATAAATAAAGCTCAGGATGCTAAGTTTGTGGTGATCAAGATAAAATGCCAGCTTAAAGAAAGCCTGGTAGATCAATTGGATGACTCAAACTTATGCCAACAAGACCTTGAGTGGGGCACCGCACTTGATCTGCGTTTCCAAAAAGAAGTAAGCATCACCACCCCTCCCAAAAAGTGGCAAATAAGAGAAAAAGAGAAAGATTTCTATGTCTGGACCTCCAGGCAATCAAGACACTCCGTCTTCTTTGACGGGGCAGCCAAAGGCAACCCAGGAAAAGCCGGTGCATGGGGAGTTATAAAGAATTTAGCAGGCAGAACGATCCACAGTTTCGCCTGGGGCCTGGGCCATACTTCCAGCATTCAAGATGAAGCATTGGCTCTCTTCTAAGGACTCAAGTATCTCAAAGACTTGGGCATCAGTGAGGTAAATGTTTTCGGAGACTCGCAGGTCATCATTAAATCCTTAGTGACCAATTCTGCCCCGTCAGATTTACGCTTTGCAAGAATGATCTTTAGAATCAAAGTCCTGGCAAAATCCTTGCAGAACTCAAATTTTTCCATGTGCTGAGAATGAACAATAAGGAAGCGGATTTGGAAGCAAATAAAACAGTCCTCCTTTCTGCCAGATCCATACTAAGAGACAGAGACGAATCTTGGGATCCAATTCCTTAACCCTCTACTTTCCATGTTCTATTGCATCCTTTTGAAGCAATTTGTTTGTATTCACAAGCTTGGGCAAATCACGGAGATGGATACCATTATTGCATGTAAGAAGAACTAGAATATTAGCATAAGCTCCATGATCCTCCTAATAGGAGAAGTACTTTGGGCTCTGCTCCCAAATTTTGTAATCTGAATTGAGGCATTCATGCCAAGTTTCTAATATAATCCCATAACCGTTCCTGTAAAAAGAATATAAAAAAAACAGACTTGATCTAAGGCTTAGCCGAGATTAAACATACCAATTACCAGGGTTAAAAAAATTTGATTTTATTATTATTTTTTTTTTATATCATCTCACTTAAAATATAAAATAACATTAAAATATAGTGAACATTAATATAATAAAATTTTTGAATAAAATTAATCATTTATAAAAAAATGGTTTTAAAAATAAAACAAATAAAACATTTCGCATTTTATTTATATTATTTCAATAAAAACTCTCTTTTTAAAATAAATGAAAACTTTCACTTAACTTTGAATTTTCAAAAATAAATTTCCCTCTACTTTTCAAAGGGACAAGTGTAATATAAGTTACATTTCTTTTGTCTTCCAGATGAACCTAATTTTGGGATCCAAAATGTCAACTGTAAACACTACCATTGTGAATTTTCTGATAAACCTTGAAAGCTCAAACCACAAAAGTTTATATACATTTCCTTTACTTACTATATATTAGGTTTCTATATAAAATTTGAATGTAACCGTTGTCATAGAATATTTGGCATTTGAAGAGAAGAGATTTATTCTTATTGTTGTTGTTTTACAACTTAGTGGCAAGGACCAACAACTTCGAGATGGAGACGAAGCCGAGGACTGGTTCACCCTGGGGCACCGTTTTAAACCCCGAGCTACGTTTTTATGAGATATTCAAAGACTATTGAGAATTCTTACTAGTGTTGGGATGATCAGGAGAGTCGAGCAACACTTCAAAATCACTATAGCTACAACTTGATGCTTGCCGGCACAATAACTCTACTCTTCTCTCGAATGGAGTTTTGCTTATGAGCCTTTGGAGTTTTGTTTGATCCTTTACACTAGTCCTGTAGTCTTTTGAACTTTCTGGTCAACTATTTTGTTTTTTCCCCAGTTTCTAGACTGTATTTATTTACTATTTTTGGATACCGGTATTCAGAGTACCTAGGGGGATGCGAGCAAGGACCCACTGTGTAACTGTTTTTGCATACTGTCTCTTTACTTACCATACTGAGTCTTCTTCTTCATTACTAGGGATTTGTTTTCAGTGGAGCCAAGAGGCACACTCATGGCCTCTCATCCTCTGCCATGTGTTGAGGCTATGGTCAACACATTGATGAATGTGGCTGACGAGGAACTTTGGAGGGAAGAGGGACTATTCAAATTGGTAGACTCTGCTGGTAAAGCTATTGCCTCCACTCTTAAGCACCATGTATTTCCTACTCTTTCCCCTCAGACTCGTTCCTCCCATTGTCCTTCTTACGCTCCCACCTTTGCCGAGTACCTGCAGCCTTCAACTGGTTGCACTTTTCCTCTTGAACGGTCCACTGTGCCTCAGTCTCCAGCCTTACCTAATAAGCATCTTTGTCATCCTTACCAGCCATAGGCGGGCAGTAAACTGGAGTTGAATACTCGGCCTAGACGCCGACAGTGGAGGGAAAAAAAGTCTATTCATAAAATGGTCTTAGGCTCAGATGTTGGACTTGCTGAGACTTGCAGTTTAGCGCTTTGTGGTTTAGTTGGTAGGCTTTCCTACAATTACCTTTGTAAGATGTCCATTACAGACTGGGTGGACCTCACTTGGAAGCCTTTACTTGGTTATGCACCATAAGTCATCCTCCTGACCAAAAGTTGGTTGGGATTCTTGTGTAAAACTACTGAAGATTCTGCTAATTTACTGGCACAGAAGTGGGTTCTTAGTGGGAGTAGTCTCATGTTAAAACACTAGCGCTTGGATTTTAATCCCGAGACTAAATATTTCCAGTATAGGCACCTGTGGATCCTACTTCTTGGTTTACCTCTCCAATTCTGGAACAAGGCAGCTTTGGAGGCAATTGGTAACTCTTTAGGCACATTTTTGTCAGTAGATAACTCTACACTTTCAGATTCTTCCAGGAAGATTGGAAAAGTTTTGGTTGAGATGAATGTTCATGGTGGGTTACCAGAAATATTGGAGATTGAATGGAGGGGGAAACAAATATCACAACAGCTGGATTACCTCAGAATTCCATTCCGTTGCAGTCGTTGTCATAGCACATGACATCTTAAGAAAAATTGTCAGGGATGGGAGGAGAAATAAGTCTATGAAGACTCGGCTTTGTTCAGATATTTGGAAGAACTTGACGAGGAAGTGCACACTACTTGTCGATATACCTTTCCTGAGTCTACATCTCCTTCAGATTCAGAGGATTCATTTTCGGGTAAGCTGAGAAATTTTTGTCTGACATTTTATCATTCTTTATCTTTTCTGGAACTTGACGAACTCAAAGCTTCTCAAAAACTGAAGTCCCTCTGCTCCCCAAAGCCTTTACCTTCAAATGTGGGAGCTAATCCTTCAACTTATGGACCTCTGCCATCGAACCCCGTTCTTGGCATTGGAACTAGTTTACTACCGTCTGTAGAAGACTTGCCCACCCGACACCCCGATCAACCTCATTCCGCCACTCTTCCATCTACTTCCTCCGTTTGCGCTCCCGAGCACTCCCCTGCACCGTCTGAACCTCTTCATTTACCGGGATTTCGTGAGTCCAAAGCTGGGGATTCTTCCATTAACACAGTCGTGGACTCTCTGATCCCCCTCTCCCAGGACAACATTAATCCTATTCCCTTACCTACTTTCATAGGGAACTCCCGTATTGACCCTTCCACCTCTTCTGGGGCTTCTTGTACCACATTACCAAACCAGTCGGATCCCTTATTGAATTACACTTGGTCAAGAGGTCTAGGTTCTGAATTTTCCCCTGTAAAGACAAGGAGCTCAAGGAAGAAACTATTGACGGATCCAATCTCTTCCATAGTCTTGGACTCTTCCACTACCGATAGTGGGGCACTTAGAGCGGTGAAGGCCCTAGCAAGAGGCAAATAATGATCCTCTTGTCACTAAATCTCAGAGGGACTGGAGGTACCCTAAAAGCAGACTCTGTTCATCGCGTTTTGGATTCCACTTGCCCCAACATTCTTTTCTTTCAGGAAACTTTGTTCAAAGCTGAGAAAGCACGTACTTTTCTTCTAAGTTTTCGTCCATCCTGGGCTACATGTGATGTGAGCTCAGTTGGTACTTTGGGTGGCCTTCTGGTGGCTTGGGACCCCCTTCTTTTTAACTTGGTGCCTTTTCTTACCTGTGGTGGAATTTTTCTGTTTGGTTCTATTATTTCTACCAAAAGAAAGATTAATTGCCTAAATGTTTATGGCCCCAGCATGGAGCGAAAATCTTTCTGGACCAAACTCTCTAATAGTGGTTTACACTCACTACAAAGTCTCGTTTTAGCCGGCGATTTGAATCTGACAGTTTCCATTGGCGAAAGTTGGGGAGGTTCGGTCAACTCAAGCCAACTTTCAAGTTTCTTTGGCACACTTTTCCTCTCCCATAAGCTCATCGATGTTCTCCCGGACAAACTCATTCTGACTTGGCAAAATGGACGCTTAGGAAGCGAATTTATAGTAAAATGTCTGGATAGATTTATGGTGGCAGAGGATCTTCTTTTGGATAGATGTTTATTCCGCTCCTGGGTCGATTTCCCCTTCGTCTCAGACCATGCTCCTATTATGTTACAATTAGAGAGTTCTTCCCTTCCCAAAGCCTCTCCTTATAAATTCAATCCCATCTGTCTCTATGAAAAGGACTATAATAGTCTGGTTACCAGCCTACGAAAGGACCAAATCTATCACCAGGAAGAGGACATTCAATGACGCTTTTTATGGAAATTAAAGGATCTAAAATGACTCACCAAAAACTGGTTAAAGCTACAAAGGGACCAGGAAAACAAGGACTTGGAATTTTTGGAATTAAAGATCAAGGATATGTTAAAGGACATCTCGGTTGACACTTTTCATCTGGAGCAAGAAGCTCTCCTAATTAAACTTGAAACAAACAAAAATAATATTCTTAAGTCACAAGAGGAGCGGTGGCGCCTAAAAAGCCGAGCGATTTGGGTTCAAAGCGGTGACAAAAACACTAAGTTTTTCCACTAGTTCGCTAATCAGAGGAGAATCAGTAAGCATATTTGGGCTATCAAAGACGAATCGGGTCATCTACATACAAGTCAGAAAGAAATTTCAAAGGCGGCTGAAGAGAATTTTAAGAATTTTTACAATAATTTTGAGCCGGTTTCTATTACTGAGCAGTTAAAGGTGGTCGGGTTATTTAACAAATGGGTTAGTGATGAAGAAGCTCGAGAGTTCTTTTTTTCGGTCACCCCACAGTTCTAAAAGCGATCTTAGCACATTTCAAAAGAGAAAAAAGTCCAGGCCCGGATGGCTGGACTATGGAATTTTTTGCTCATTTTTTTGATTTGATAGTGAAGAGCTCCTGGCACTGGTGGAGTCGATTAGAACTAGAGGGCACATCATAAGAAATCTGAATTCCACGTTTCTGGCTTTGATTCCAAAGTCCAACAAGCCGCAGACCTTTGGGGACTATCGTCTGATTTCGTTGTGTAATTTGGTTTACAAATTAATCTCAAAAGTTTTAGCCAATCGTATTAAGCTGATTTTGTCAAGGATGCTCTCGGCAGAACAATTTGGCTTTCTAGAAGGGCGTTTGATCCATGATGCCATTGGGACAACACATGAATTCATACATAGCATAAAACATAAGCATTTAAAAGCTCTTATTCTTAAACTAGATCTTCAAAAAGCCTATGATTGCGTCAATTGGGACTTCCTGAGACTGATCTTAATCCAGGTGGGATTTGAGACTCAGTTGACCAACTGGATTATGGAATGTGTTAGCTCTGTGTCACTAGCTGTTTTAGACTTTAGTAAATGGAGAAGCCACCAATTTTTCCAAGATTGGCAGAGGCCTTCGTCAGGGATGTCCTCTCTCTCCCTTACTATTCATCGTTGTGATGGAAAGTTTGAGCCTGCTTCTAAAATCCAGTGAATGTGAAGGCTCATTAACTGAAATTAAAATTACCAAATTGACGAAATTACTCCATCTATTTTTTGTTGATGATGTGTTACTCCATCTATTTTTTGTTGATGATGTGTCACTGATGACTAATGCATCATTATAGGAATGGTAAGAGATCAAGAACATTCTGGATAAAAAGTCAATCTGGACAAATCAACTGCTCACTTTTTGGGTCTTGAGGAGGCCTAACTCCTCCCTTTCAAGCTACTGCTACCATACAAGTTCATTGATCTAGAAGAGGGGTTTAAGTACCTGGGGTACTTCTTAAAAGTAGGACTCCATAAAACTGAAGATTGGCTGTGGCTCTTAACAAAAGTGGAAAAAAAGATTAGTCATTGGAGCTTTAGATGGTTGTGCTTGGGAGGTATATTTACTCTGTCCAAAGATGTTCTTGAAAGCCGGCCTGTGTACTGGTTATCACTAGCCGCTGTCCCTCAGTCCATTCTCCACAGACTAAGGAAGATTCTATTTAATTTCCTGTGGAAAGGGAATGCAAATGCTCATCATCTCCATCTTGAAAATTGGGAATCTCTCACCCGCCCAAAACAGTTTGGGGGATGGGGACTCCTCAACATCTTTACTTTCAACAAAGCAATGGCGGCTACAACGCTCTGGAGAGATCTTACAACGGAAGGTCTGTGGCAAAAGGTATTAAAAGAGAAATATCTTCACTCTGCGATTGTTGATAACTGGCTACATTCAGATTCTTTTACTCAACCCTCGGCTTTTAAACTTTGGAAGGGTCTTATGAAGTCAATTCATCTCATTAACAATTGTCTTAGCTGGAAGCTAGGGTCGGGGTCCCTTATGGAGATCGAGAGAGATAGAATTCAAGATTTGGGCCTTCGATCGTTCTTGTCCCCTAGTCTTCTATCTATTCTGCATCAAGAACATATTACTGTACTTGCCCATGCTTGGAAAGTGCAGCCACACGGTCCCTCTCAGGCACAATGGTTGGACAACTCCGATATAGAAATTTCGGGGGACATGGAGTGGGACCGCTACAGGCTATCTCTTCAATCATCGGGTATCACCAGAACTGAAATTTCTGATGAACTACATTGGATCGGGGGGATCACTTCGGGTTTCTCAATTCAAAAAATATCTATTTATCCATATGTGACACTCAAAACTTGCCGACTGCTACAGAATGGCGTAAGAATATTTGGAATTGGGATTTACAGCTGAAAGTCAAGCTCTTCATGTGGCTGGCAGCAAACAATAAAGTTCTGACTTGGTCAAATCTCCAGAGAAAAGGGTGGGAAGGCCCCAACAGAGGCTCACTTTGCAAAATCGAATGTGAAACTTCAGATCACATTTGCAAAATCGAATGTGAAACTGTGTGGAATAAGATTTACTCATTACAAAACTTTTTGCAGAAATGGAGAGGAAGCAATCTGGAGGATAGTCTTACTAAGTCGACATAAAACCGGTCTGTCCAATCTAGTTTGGCTCCTTTAATCTGTTGGAATGTCTGGTTAGAAAGGAATGCATCGCTCTTTGAAGATCCAATCTAGTTTGGCTCCTTTAATCTGTTGGAATGTCTGGTTAGAAAGGAATGCATCGCTCTTTGAAGAGAAAACTCCAATGGTGCAGTCGGTAGTGATCCGTTCGCTTGGAGCAGTTCACAAGCCTAGGGAATCTATAATAAAATCTTCGTTGCGATCCTGTGTTATAAATGAGATATTTGAATTTCCTGTGGCTTGTTTTGATGGTGCAGCAAAGGCAAATGGGCAATGTTGTGGAGCTGGAGGCACAATTAAACTCTTGACTTCGTTGATTAATAAATGGTGCTCCCAATTCAAACACAAATGCAAAATTAATGGGTGCTTGGGATACTTTATTTTTATCAAATCTAAGTTTACTCCTAACGATTCAAATTCTGGGCGATTCAAAGGTTATTATTGATGGGTTGAATGAAAAAAGTGAATTACGAATAAGCTCTCTTGAAAGATGAAAACAAAAAATTCGAATTCTTCAAAACACTTTCGAAAGCATTTAGTTCTATCATATTTACCGAAAATACAACAAAGAAGCAGATGCACTTTAAAAAAAAAGCTTTATGTGAACCAGAGGGTCACATCTCGCTATAGTTATGGAATGAAGGAGTGGAGGGACAACGTCGGATTCTCAAAATCTACTAACTGTTTTATACCCTCCCGCTCACTGTTGATCCTTGATTGAGTGTATTGTTGTTTTTTTCCTTCAGGGCAGGATTTGTGTGATAAGAAAAGACATACACCATCCTATTCTAGCCAGGAATGTTCCAATCAACAAAACTACACTCTTTTCTTGGAGGGGTATTAGTTAAAGGAGATTAAGTTTGTAATGACGGGATGTTTATCGTAATTAGTTTTATTGGTATGGTTTAGTGCATGGCACCTCTATACACAGGATGTCATATTTTACACTTTGGATGCAAAAAATTATATTTACTTAATATAATTGTGAAATTTTCTTCTGGAAAAAAAGAATTTTAGGCATTTAACTTTATTCATATCAATATTATACCTAATCTCCTTTTGTACGGGGTATTAGGGAGGAAAGTGGGTGATTATGTTAAGTGTATTTTTACATGACATGTGTCATTAATACATATTCAAGGCGTTTACATGGAGGGGATATATAGATTATTTAAATTATAATGGCTTTGTTCTTAAATTGGATTCTAGTCCACCAACTTAGTGATTTATGGCATGTCATCTCATCAAACAAACTCCCTTAACCTAGATATTAATGGTTGATTTGATCAACATCAAGAAAAGGTTTAGTGTTGGTAGGATGTGCACTCAAAGAAGGAAGGGGTTAAAAATTTTAGTCTCATAATTCTTCATCTAAGTGTCGTTATCAGGTTTGAGACATCAAAACCTTAGAACATTGTTCAACTCACTCTTTAGCTAGTAGATGTTAGTCATAGGGTTCTAAGTTTGAAAGTGGTAAGTGTTGGTTGGTGGGTTTCCTAAAGGATAGTGGAGATGGAAGATAGGAGAGAACATATGGAGGGAATTAGTAGCAAAGGTTTATAATAGGTAGTTCCTAGGTTATGTCCAATAAGAGGTGGAACACATTGAAATCAAGGTTAGAGAGAAACATGTAGATATGAAATAAGAAAAATAAGAAAATTGATGAGGAAATCATGTCTTGGATTCCAAACATGGCTTCTTTAGAAGCATGGATACCAAGTACTGGAAAGTGTTGGATTTATACTAGCACACCAAGTCCTTCATATCTAAGGGCATTGAAGAGGTATGTAATAGAGGTAGTAAACCTGAGAAATTGACCCCAAGACCTTTTGCATGGAGCTCAAAACACTTAACCACTTGATGTATGAGCATCCATAGCCAAGAAAACTATCATGCATGCATTTTGAATTCATAAGTAGGTATGGAAGTTTTATAAGAACTTCTAATTCAAGTTTTAGGATATGAACATGTCTATTCTACCTCATTTTAGTGTTGAAGGCATGCATTTTCTCTAAGTACCAAAAATTCTCAAATTTAGTGAAAAACCCCTTTTCACAGCTCAATTGCGCACATCTAGAGATGACTCAAGGAAATATAAGACATGGGTATGTCCCATCATGACATTCTACAAACCAATGCAAACACATTCCTTTTATCATGCATAAAACTAATTTGACGTGCATTTTGGTAAGGCTTCATAGACTTTTTGGGACACTGTAAAACAATGACATATTTGAATATTTTTGCACAACAACCACTTTTAAGATTCAAATTGGAACTCTATAAATATAGAAAAGTGAAGAATAACAAAAACATACTCTCTAATTTGAATCACTTAATTTGGTTAAGAAATGAATTCTAGACATGCATTTTAGTAAAGCAAGAAAATTGATCAATTTCAATAAAAAAATACAAAAAATGTTAAATTCAAAAAAACACTTATATGATTTTTTTAATGCATTTTTCTAAACCCTAACATAGATGTAGCATGTTTTTTAAAATATACATTGAAAATTTAAAAATTTAAAAAACTAATGCAAAGTTACATTAATAATAATGCATGCATTTGAAGCTTAAGGGACCATACCATCATTGTTTTGGAGTATCAATTGTGTTCATGGAATCTTTATTATAAATTGATTGCTTTTAATGATACATTTTATCCTAAATTTGTAATTTAACTTTTTGTCCGAGTAAATGTTATGAATCCTTAGAATACGAAGCATTGAATTTGAATAGTTGGGTATTTGGAAGGCCATGATCCAAAGATGGAAGGCCACAAGTCTAATATGGCAAGCATAAATTTGTGTTTTATACATGGACAAAGGGCTTTTGAGTTGTCATAAAGTAATATTTTATAATTAGGTATGTGTAGAATTCATAAACCATGATGGTTATGTGAATGTAATAAAGCCAAAAGTTTGATTCATTGCTATTGAATAAAAAATAACAAAATATTACATTAAAAAGTTTTGTGTAAATTTGTTTGTTGGTACATTAATTTTGTTTAATAAATTTTATTATATAAATTTAATTATAAATATGTATTACATCACCACTTAAACTAACTTACTAAATTAATATATCGTACAAATATTATATATATAATATTATTATAATAAATAAAATAAAAACTTAGTGTTTCCGAGACCAATTGATAACATTTATTGAATTTTCAAATAGTTGGATGGATTTGACCTCCTTTTCCCCAACGAATTGAAGCAGGAGTTTTAAGGCCATAAGTTCGGCGAAGTTGTTGGTACCCGAACCTATAGCCATTTTAATTTTGAAGAAGTGTTTCGCCGAGAGGAACAAAACAACACCCCCACCACACTGTTTGTTTTCAATCTGTAAGAGTATTAATCTTCATAACTTGTTAATTCATGAAAACTAAAGAGATCCAAAAAAGTTTTCCTCCAATCTTTTCAACTATAAAAAGATAGAATATTAAAACAAATCAATTAATTCCTTATCAATTTTTTTAATTTTTTAAGATCAAATAAACGAAGACTTGATAAATATAGAATGTTCAAAGAAAATAGAACCCCATTGTAAAAAAAGGTCAAAGTTTCCTTATGCATTTAAGGAATAGTTTTATAATTTAACTTATGATATACAATAGCTGTTGTCTAAACATTCAACTTTTTGAACTTTTTCATCGTAATCTGGGGAAATAGATCTTGGTGAAATCACAGTTTTGTGTTGTTTAAATTACATTTTTGAATGCATAAATGGATTCAACACCCTGAAAAACCCTCACGATACTCTAATTATACATAATCAATCACTGAAATATGGAGTTGGACAACAATTTTTTGCGAGATTTGAGTAAAACTTGATAAAAAAATATGCCTGTAAAAAATCCAAAAAGTCCAACGGTTAGACTAAGCGTATACATTTACATAAATGATACTTAATTATATTGTATACATATGAAGTTTATTAAAATGACCTTTATTGAAATAAATGCAAATGGTGTGTAACATATTTTAACAATTTGATTCAACATAGAGAGTTTATAGTTGATAGGGTTTTTGCAATGGACTCCTTGATTGCACATAGATGTTCTTTCTACCATCTAGTTTGAGGGAGATGTGTAATTTCTTTAATACTTAACATGGAGTTGACACATGGCATAATATTTCAATGTCCACCTTAAGTAAAATAATTTTATATCAACTTTATATATATATATATATATATATATATATATATATATATANATAATTGAATGTAAAGAAATTCTTATCAATATATGCTTTCTACATTCCAATATGAGGGAGGTGTGCAATTCTTTCAGTGCTTAACATGAAGTTGACATGTGGCGCGCGCGCGCGCGCACACACACACACACACACACACACACACACACACACACACACACACACACACACACACACACAGAAAGAAACAACTTATATCCATCTTAACTCCGTATCTATCATGCACTAAGAGGGATCAAATCCCTTGAGTTGAAAAACCTTTCCTCAAGATTTTTACATGTAAAAAGAGTTTTCACCTCGAGGGATTTGATCCTTCTTGACGCATGATAAATACAGAGTTAATATGGATCTATACTGGTTCTAAAAAATTCCATGGCTTCCATCGAGAGAGGGGAATATCCCCCTCCTTGTTGGGATTTATCAATTAAGTTTTGACCTTCTCACTCAATGCAACATGTGTTCTATTTAAAATCTAATAAAAAATACGAAGTAGAAATCAAAGAATATAAACCATGTTATGCTAGTTAAGGTAGATTTGTTCATTCTATGGAAAATATTCTTTCTTTAGATATATTGTCAAACTTCTAGCTCTGAGGGTTAGCTTAAGTGGTCATGGGCTAGACATTAGATCTCTCCCCCAAAATTGGGGAGGTCACGAGTTTGACTCTCTTGATCCCCATGGCTAAGCTTCATAATTAGGGATGATGGTTTACCTAATTTATCATCTATGGATCATGAAGAAGTGCTCAAAGAGTTTTCTGCTAAATTTCCGTTGAAACAAATTGTTATCAGACCTCCCAAAAAGGAGAACACTTATATACGTAAAACAAATATCAATTGAAAAGTTTATACATACACAATTGAATATTAAAGTTGCTGACATATGGATTCATAAATATTAGACACCATATATGAAAGGTATGACTCAACACTATCTGTGTGGAAAATTATTTTTTTAATTTCATTTTAAACTTAAGGAAGATCATGTATTAATTTTTGAGATGGTTCATGGTTGTTGGACACATCCAAGTTATATCCTTATTATTCCTTGCCAAAGCAGGGACTATATCTTTTGGTCACGTAGTCAAACTACATTGAACTTTCGTTTTTTCCTTACTTATCCAAAGTTTCCTTAAAATTATATATTAATTCATTTTCTTAATTTTGTGATTTTATTGTTTTAATTTCCCATTTGTTAAAATCATTATGATGTGAGTATTTTACCCTGGCCTATGTCAATTTATTTTTGTTATTTGTCAGTGATTAAAATTAATTTTAAAAACAAACTTTCAAAATTTAATGATTGGTACTTCTGGCATCATATTAATTGCAAATCCCAACGCTGTAGTCTAGGCTGCACTCTAATGAAAATTGTGATCATGACCTGACACTGCTGCAGTGGCGGTTGTACTATGCACTCTAATAAAAAGTGCACTCTGATAAAAATTGTGATAATGACTTAACAATGATGTAGTTGAGTCTATACACTTTAATAAAAATGTTGTAGTTGTGGTTGGCTACGTGCACATTGCCACC
Organism: Picea engelmannii; assembly: GCA_009831015.1. Taxonomy (NCBI): domain Eukaryota; kingdom Viridiplantae; phylum Streptophyta; class Pinopsida; order Pinales; family Pinaceae; genus Picea; species Picea engelmannii. The sequence continues at coordinate 457,971 of ML789436.1, forward strand.
CATCTCCCTGCACCATCTCCCACCGCCCTGTAGAAAGCTAAATAATCAACCTGAAATTTGGCAAGAAATGAGTGTATCAGATGTCGCTCCATATCTCTACTACCTCCTCAGTGTGGACAAATATGACATTCCTATGCTATGTTACTGTCAATCCTTTTCGTTCGCTTAGGAGAGAGCTATCGAACGATTAGGTCCAATCCCCGTAGATACCAAATGGGTTTGCTTTAATTTTCATCTCAGATTCTATCTCTCTAATGGTGCGTTCTCCTTCCCCAACTCAAGCTTTGGTCGATGAAATAATTGCATGAATATCATGATATCATGAATCTTTGCTAGAATATGTATAAGAAACCTAGACTTGTTTTTTTTTTTTTTTTTCTATCTCTCTAACGGTGCTTTCTCCTTCCCGAACTCAAGCTTTGGTCCTAGATGAAATCATTATAGGTGCAAGGCAAATGCAAGCCAAATAATCTCATGAACTTGGCTGCAATGAAGGAAACCCATGCCACCCAAAGAAAAAGACATGCCAGAGCCAATTTGAGAAAAAAGGTGATGAACATGTTAGCACACTGTAAATTTGTTCCGCCGATAAATAAACAACAGAAGTAACCTACAAACCAACTTTAGGTTGGATTCTGACCCTTCCAACCAGAGAGGGCTCTCTCAAACATGTAGAGACTGAAAATACTCAAAAATATTTGGCAATGGACACACATAGGTTAGATTCTACAATGGGACAAGTTTTTTAAAAGGGTTGGTAGGACAAACAAGAGAACAAGGCCGATGGGAACTGGTGTCAACTCCTGAAATCATATGGATATTTACAAACTAAGTATTCCTGAGGGAACATAGGAAAAATAGGCATTGTGTTCAACCAAATAACCAATGTGAGATGGTAGTTGGAAAGAAAGGAAATACCACTATGACAAGAGGCATCTAACATAGGATGAATCTCTTGGTATAACTTTAGAAGAAGGAACATAAAGGCTGGCTGCCGAAAACATAGCACCAATCAAGGGTGAATTCTGAACTAGAAACCAATAAACACATAACAAGTATAAGCAATGTGAGAAGGACCACCAACAAGATGAATTCCTTATTTTACTTAAAGATTATTACTAGCAGCAAAACACATTCATGAATATGAAATACAAGAAAACATATTGAACATCAACACCATGATGAATATCGACTATCCAAGAAAACCTTCTCTGCTTGTATTAAAATTCATGAGAAATCAAAAAGTTTTTCAGCTACAAAGGTAGGCCCCTCTCCAGCCAGTCGAACCGCTTTGTTTACCTTTTTAACCATATATATAGATAAATTACATATGAGGCGAAGAAAAATGGGTCATTCTTTCCAAGATTCCAAAAATAGACATCGGTTATAGAGGGAGTAGCTCATCAAAACCAAACTCGTACTTACCAGGGAACATTTACAAACAGAAATTGAAATACCTGGGATCTTTCCACTAAATGACACTTGTCTACAGTATCACAAGATCCCCTGAAATATACTCGACTTATCTTGTCATGTAGTTTATTTCAGGTTTTCAATCTCTTCCTTTAACCTGTCAAGCGAACTAGGTTGATTTTATTCAATGCTTTTGACTATGCCAGCTTTAGCCTCCTCCTTTGGTTGTTTTTTCCCTTTTCTTACACCAACTTGCATGTTGTATCCATCCGCGGATCCATTAATAATCAAATCCTTCATAATAGGATTCAACCTGATCTCTTTGCCTAATCTTGGCTCATCGACATATTTTGCATGAAATTTTGTTGTTAGGATTTGTGCAACATGCCTTTCTATCTGATAATTTGGTCATATTCTTCAAACTTATCGATTTTCTCAAAACCGCTAAATCTTTCTCCTCGGCTTCCTCTGGTTTGTCAGGAAACATGGGCCTATTTCCCTCAAACTGCACATGAGTTGGATGAACGATTCAATTTGCAGATATCTCATTCTGGAATAAGTCGTAATTTCCCAAAATAGAGTACTCTCACATGGGTTTTGAGTAACATTCGCAATCAATTATAATCATTGGCTACTGATGGAAACTCCTTATGGGGATATTGGCCTCTCAGGTTTGGCTATCAATTTTTAATGATGAGTATCAGATCGGTTATTTGGTGGTGCTTATCTGGCATTGCGCAGACAAATGGTACACAGGCAGGTTTCTCGGGGTGATTTGACTTGCCATTAAGTTCCATTGTCACATGTAGCCCTCAGATTAGACTCAATTAACACGTGATTTCGAGGGTGCGATGGGGTGGTTTTGAGGCAACCCGCCTTTCACCTCGAAATACACTATAAGATGCCACGTACCTTTGCGGGGAAACCATGGCTGAAATTTCAGGACTGCTTAGATATTTTAACCTCCATGTCGTTTCAAACTCCTCAATCTCTCCCAACCGTTGATCTCGACAGATGTCGATCCATGTACTTTTGAGCTTGATTTACTTAATTCCTCCGCCAATTTTAATCTCTTCTGCCATTTTCTGATCCTTCCCCAAATTTATCTGACTTCCAAATCGGTTTAGCACCTCGCTAAGCCCTGAAATCTCGATTTTACACCAAAAATTTAAATGGTGATAACATGGGCTCCAACCAGGGATGCTATCCTCCTAGTGAGGTGGAAAATAACTTGTAGACCCTGTGCCTAGTCCATTGGGCCACTTCCAAAACATGTTTGTACCCTGCTCCGACATGTCACCAGTTTCCGCTAAAAACCAAAGTCTGCACACTACTCTCAATTGGAGACGAAATGCTGAATACACCACTAAAATCCGACTGTACATACTACTAAAAATCCAAACTGAAAAATGCTTGACCAACAAGCTTATTCACACCTACCTACCCTAACTGCTGAAATGAATTGCCAATTAAGTGAAATCATAATGCCAATGCAACCATGCAAGCATTTTATCCACTGTTTGTTTTCTTTGCACATGCTTGCTCCAAAGCCTATTTACTGATAATCCATTCAATAATTTACCTATAAATTCAAATCTAAAAAAATTAAAAACATTGGGATTGTTTACTGCCTCTAACAAAACTGCAAATGGATTGTCTAAAACATGCACAAAACAACAATCGTGCTTCACCCCTTCCATTGCATTCTTGTTTTCATGTGATTTAACTTGTTGATTTCCACCAAGAGGTTGAAAAATCTATTGAGACTGCTGGAAATAACAATCTTCTGAATCAAAATATAGTGCTGGCTGAAATGAAACCCCTGGTGGAAAGAAATCCATATCTAACATTGACGTTGATTGACCATCATCTTTATTTCCAATCTTGTAGTTGAGCACATCCTACAAATCTGAGCCGAAATAACCTTCCATGAAATCAACAACATGATCATCAAATGCATGAGAAGGTTGTTGGTCTTCCTCACTGATAACAATTTTCTCATGTAAAACAGTGTCATTGTGAATGCAATCAGACTTCCCCGCTAACTCTGTTATCTCATGACTTGCTTTCAACAATTCAAAGGAAGAAAAACATAATGGAAGATAGTTTTCATTTGCAAGTCCACTGCTTTCTTCATATACAACACCATTCCTGGAGGATTTCTGATTTGAAACATTATAAACATTTTGTTTCAACAATTTGAAAGAAGCAAAACACAATGTCAAGGTTCTTTCACAATATTCAAAACCTTTTTCATTTTCTTCACTGCTGTCATATGCACATTTTTCAATTTCTTTGGATTGCTGAACACATTCATTTTCAGATTCATCTTCGACCAATGGATGCAATTTTGAACTGACAAGACCTTCTACATAACAAGTAACAGGGTCATCAAACACATGAGAACATTGCTGCAATTTCTTGTCAATTTGTTCGAGTGAATCAATGTGATTTGGCATCATCACACATTCCTTTGCTTCAGTGTTGATATTAGATTTTTCTTTCAACAATTTAAATGAAAAAAAACATAAAGGTAAAGAATTTTCCTTAGATAATTCAATACTTTCTTCTTTGTAACCGTGATATGTAGGATGATTTCTCTCATTACACTATTGAAAATGAACATTTTTTGATAGAAAACATGTGTTTGGTTGTTCTAGGAAGTCAACATCATCATCATCATCATATTCATCATATATAGGCAAATAAACAACATCTGCAATGTCATCTAACAAGGAAAAGCTTGGAACATCAACCTGTTCTTCAACAAGCTGATTTGCAAATTCATATTCTTGATTCTCTACAAATGAATACATAAAACAATCAACCCCATGCTTATCATGGGATGGATTAGAAGCTAAATTAACACCTTCTCTTTCAATAAGTGGAATATAATCCTTTGCAAAATCATCAACATTTAAAACTTCAAGAGGGAATATGATATTATTAACTCTCTTCTCAAGATTCAAATCAACTGTTTTATGTTCATATTCACTGTCATGTTCTTTGGCATCCAACTCCTCATTTTGAATATGTTTACATGCTTGGATATTGTGTTGAATCTCATGAGTATCATTAAACTTTTGTTGTAAGAACTTAGGTCTTCTTTCCATCAGGAGGAAAGACAAATCTGGATGACGAGTTGTTGTATAATGGAGCATGGCAGCAGCTTCAGTGGGTTGAATTTATTTGGGCAAATTGTAATAAATACTGAAAAAATTCTTACTGAATGTAGAAATAGTTTCATTGCTCTGCCTTTTCAAGGCATATAACTCTGTAAGTTGTAGATCCAAATATTTCTCCTTGCCCCAAAACTTCAAAAATACATTATTCAATTCCTCCCATGAGCTAATTGTCTTTGGCTGCAAATGTTTAAACCATCCTTGTTATCCCCTTTCAAGTATTGAGAGAAGACCCTCATACAAACATCATCATGATCAATCTCAAACAAATCTATAAAATATTCAAAATCTTGGATGTGTTTTTCAGCTGTGATGGTATTAGGTTCTCCATCAAACACATGTACATACTTATAGTGCTTTGGAGGAAAATCATGAAGGATGTGAGGTAATTTTAAAGGTCTGTATCTATGCTGAATCTTGAAGGGTGTTGGATCAAGTACAAGAGGTGAAATATCAGCCTTGGTTTCATGGGGTTCATCAACTTGGTTATGGTCGTCACATGGCTCAGATGGAAAATTTTGATCAAAATCAATGGTACAATGAGGAGATGTATGTACAACGAATCTTGCAATTGTATATGGTCGTCACATGGCTCAGATGGAAAATTTTGATCAAAATCAGTGGTACAATGAGGAGATGTATGTACAACTTTAAGAGGAGGATATACAATTGCAAGATTCTCATGATCTTCATTTGAATGCAGCAGGTAAACAAAAATTTGTTTAACATGTTCAGGAAAGGACAAAAGGTAATTAATAACAAAAAATATTATGTCTTGGAAAAAACTCAACTTTAGGTACTTGTTTTCTCCCATGATGTCCTTTCATACCTCTGTCAAGAGATCTCATTTTCCAGTAGAGTCTCTGAATCACATTTTAAGCTTGAGTGGAGTCGCCAATAAAATCTTCAGGCTATTGAGTATTTGGACAATGGAGTCACCATGAAAATTTTGAATTCTAGGTTCTTGAAAATGGAGATGCCAGGTGAATGATGTACAACCTTTTTATGTTTGAATAATTTTCACCATCAATACTCAGATATGAACTTTGTAAATTCTCTCAGGAAATATTTCACCTTCACTCCTCGACAATGGCGCCAGAATGTTAACACTATATATTTGTTCAGCTGATAAATAAATGACAGAGGTAACCTACAAACCAAATTTAGGTTGGATTTTTACCCTTCCAACTAGAGATGGCTCTCTTAAACATGTCGAGACTTAAAATACTCAAAAAGATTTGGCAATGGACACATAGAGATCAGATTCTGCGATAGGACATGCTTTTTGAAAGGGTTGGTAGGACAAACAAGAGAACAGGGTCGTTGGGCAAGGGGGTCAACTCCTGAAATCATATGAATATTTACAAGCTAAGTATTCCTGAGGGAACAAAGGCAAAATATGCGCTGTGTTAAGCCAAATAAGCAATATGAGATGGTAGTTGGAAAGAAAGGAAATACCACTATGAGAAGAGGCATGTAACAGAGGATTATTCTCTTGGTATAGCTTTAGAAGAAGGAACATAAAGGCTGGATGCTGAAAACAGAGCACCAATCAAGGTTGAATTTTGAACCAAAAACCAATAAACACATAACAAGTATAATCAATGTGAGAAGGAGCACCAGCAAGATGAATTCCTTCTTTTACTTAAATATTATTACTAGCAACAAAACACATTCATATTTATATGAAATACATAAAAACATACTGAACATCAACACCATGATGAATCTCGGCTATCCAAGAAAACCTTCTCTGCTTGTATTAAAATTCATGAGAAATCAAAAAGTTTTCCTACTACAAAGGCAGGCCCCTCTCCAACCAGTCGAACCACTTCTTTTATCTTTTTAACCGTATATATAGATAAATTACATATGAGGCCAAGAAAAATGGGTCATTGTTTCCAAGATTCCAAAAATAGACATCGGTTATAGAGGGAGTCGCTCATCAAAACCGAACTCCTACTTTCCAGTGAACAGTTACAAACAGAAACCGAAATACCTGGGATCTTTCCACTAAATGCCACCTCTCTACAGTGTCACAAGATCCCCTGAAATATACTCGATTTAACTTGTCATGTAGTTTATTTTAGGTTTTCAATCTCTTCCTTTAACGTGTCAAGCCAACTATGTGTATTTTCTTCAATGCTTTTGACTGTTCCAACTTTAGCCTCCTCCTTTCATTGTTTTTTTCTTTTGCTTACACCAACTTTTGTGTTGTATCCATCTGCAGATCCATTAATAATCAAATCCTTCATAATAGGATTCAACCTGATCTCTTCACCTAATCTTGGTTCATCGACATATTCTGCATGAGATTTTGTTGTTAGGATTTGTGTAGCATGCCTTTCTCTCTTTTTATTTGAAAATTCTGTCATATTCTTCGAACTTTTTGATTTGTTGAAAACTGTCGAATGTTTCTCCTCGGATTTCTATGGTTTGTCAAGAAACATGGGCCTATTTCCCTCAAACTGCACGTGAGTTGGACGAGTGATTTGATTTGTAGATATCTCAATCTGGAATAAGCCGTTAATTTCCCAAAATAGAGTACTCTCACCTGGGTTTTGAGTAACAGTGGAAATAAATTATAATCATTGGCTACTGACGAAAAATCCTTATGGGGATAACGACATCTCACGTTCAGCTATTAATTTTTAAATATGAGTATCAGATCGGTTATTTGGCGACACTTATTTGGCATTGCGCAGACGAATGGTACACAAGTAGGTTTCTCGGGGTGATTTGACTCACCGTCAAGTTCCATTGTCACGTGTATCCCTCGGATTAGACTCAATTAACACGTGATTTCGGGGGTGCGATAGGGTGGTTTTGAGGCAACCAACCTTTCACCCCGAAATACACCAGAAGATGCCATGTACCTTTGCGGGGAAACCACGACTGAAATTTCAGGACCACTTAGATATTTTAACCTCCGCGCCGTTTCAAACTCCGCAATCTCCCCCAACCGTTGATCTTGGCAGATGGCGATCCATGTCCTTTCAAGCCCAATTTACTTAACGCCTCCACCAATTTTAACCTCGTTTTCCATTTTCTAACCCTTCCCAAATTTATCTGACTTCCAAATTGGTTTAGCACCTCACTAAGCCTTGAAATCTCGATTTTACAGCAAAAAATTTAATGGTGATAACATGGGCTCCAACTGGGGATGCTATCGTCCCAACGAGGTAGCAAATAACTTGTAGACCCTATGCCTAGTCCATTGGGCTGCTTCCAAAACATGTGTGTACCTTGCTCCGACCTGTCACTAGTGTCCGCTGAAAACCAAAGTTTGCACACTGCTATGAACTGGAGACCGAACGCTGAATACACCGCTAAAATCTGACTGTACATACTACTGAAAATCCAAACTGAAAAATGCTTGACCAACAAGCTTATTCGCACCTACCTACCCTAACTACTGAAATGAACTGTCAATTAAGTGAAGTCATAATGCCAATGCAACCATGCAAGCATTTTATCCACTATTTGTTTTCTTTGCACATGCTTTCTCCAAAGCCTATTTACTGATAATCCATTCAAGAATTTACCTATAAATTCAAATCTAAAAAAATTAAAAACATTGGGACTGTTTACTGCCTCCAACAAAACTACAAATGGATCCTCTAAAACATGCACAAAACAACGATCATGTTTCACCCCTTCCACTGCATTCTTGTTTTCATATGATTTAACCTATTGATTGCCACCAAGAGGCTGAAGAATCAGCTGAGACTGTTGGAAATAACAATCTTCTAAATTAGAAGACAATGTTGGCTGAAATGAAACCCCGGGTGGAAAGCAATCCATATCTAACACTGACGTTGATTGACCATCATCTTTATTTCCAAGCTTGTAGTTGAGCACAACCTGCAAATCTGAGCTGAAATAACCTTCCATAAAAAAAAAAACACGATCATCAAATGCATGAGAAGGTTGTTGGTCTTCCTCACTGATAACAATTTTCTCATGTAAAAAAGTGTCACTGTGAATGCAATCAGACTTCCCTGCTTCCTCTGTTATCTCATGATTTGCTTTCAACAATTCAGAGGAAGAAAAACATAATGGAAGATAGTTTTCATTTGCAAGTCCATTGCTTTCTTCATATTCAACATCAATCCTGGAGGATTTCTGATTTGAAACATTATAAACATTTTGTTTCAGCAATTTGAAAGAAGCAAAACACAATGGCAAGGTTCTTTCACATGATTCAATTTTTTATTTTATTTTTTTCACTGTTGTCATATGCATATTTTTCAATTTTTTTGGATTGCTGAACACACTCATTTTCAGATTCATCTTTGACCAATGGCTGCAATTTTGAATTGACAAGACCTTCTATATAACAAGTAACAGGGTCACCAAACACATGAGAAGATTGCTGCAATTTCTTGTTAATTTGTTCGAGTGAATCAATGTGATTTGACATCAACACACATTCCTTTGCTTCAGTGATGATCTTAGAATTTTCTTTCAACAATTTAATTGAAGAAAAACATAAAGGTAAATAATTTCCTTCAGCTGATTCAATACTTTCTTCTTTGTAACCGTGATATGTAGGTTGATTGCTCTCATTACACTGCTGAAAATGAACATTTTTTGATAGAGAACATGTAACTGTTTGATCTAGGAAGTCAACATCATAATCATCATCATATATAAGCAAATCAACAACATCTGCAATGTCATCTAACAAGGAAAAGCTTGTAACATCAACCTGTTCTTCAACAAGTTGATTTGCAAATTCATCTTCTTGACTGTCTACAAATGAATACATAAAACAATAAGCCCCATGCTTATCATGGAATGGATCAGAAGCTAAATTAGCGTCTTCTCTTTCAATAAGTGGAATATAATCCTTTGCAAAATCATTAGCATTTAAAACTTCAAGAGGGCATATGATATTATTCACTGTCTTCTCAAGATTCAAATCAACTATTTTCTGTTCATATTCAGTGTCATGTTCTTTAGCATCCAACTCCTCATTTCAAATCTGTTTACATGCTTGGATATTGTGTTGAATCTCCTGAGCATCATTAAACATTTGTTGTAGGGACTTAGGTCTTCTTTCCATCAAGAGGAAAGAAAAATCTGAATGAACAGTTGTTGTATAATGGAGCATGGCAGCAACTTTAGTGGGTTGAATTTCTTTGGGAAAATTGTAATAAATATTGGAAAACTTCTTACTAAATGTAGAAATAGTTTTATTGCTCTGCTTTTTCAAGGCATAGAACTCTGTAAGCTGTAGATCCAAATATTTCTCCTTGCCCCAAAACTTCAAAAATACATTCTTCAATTCCTTCCATGAGCTAATTGTCTCTGCCTACAAATGTTTAAACCAGTATTTGGTATCCACTTTCAAAGATTGAGAGAAGGCCCTCATACAAACATCATCATGATCAATGTCAAACAAATCTATAAAATGTTCAAAATCTTGGATGTGTTTTTCAGCTGTGATGGTATCGGGTTCTCCATCAAACACAGGTAAGTACTTATAGTGCTTTGGAGGAAAATCAAGAAGGATGTGAGGTAATTTTAAACGTCTGTATCTACGTTGAGTTTTGGAGGGTGTTGGATCAAGTACAGGAGGTGAAATATCAACCTTGGTTTCACGAGGCTCATCAACTTGGTTATGGTTATCACATGGCTCAAATGGAAAATTTTGATCAAAATCAGTGATACAGTAAGGAGATGTATATACAACTTTAAGAGGAGGATATACAATTGCAGGATTCTCATGATCATCATTTGCATGCAACATGGAAATAAAAATTTGTTTATAATGTTCAGGAAAGGACAAAAGGTAATTAATAACAAAAAATATTATGTCTTGGAAAAAACTCAACTTTAGGTACTTGTTTTCTCCCATGATGTCCTTTCATACCTCTGTCAAGGGATCTCATCTTCCAGTGGAGTCTCTGAATCACATTTGAAGCTTGAGTGGAGTCACTAATAAAATCTTCATGCTACTGAGTCTTTGGACAGTGGAGTCACCAGGTGAATGATGTACAACCTTTCTGTTTCTAAATTCTTTTCACCATCAGTACTTAGATTTGAACTTTGTCGTTTCTTCCAGGGAATATTTCACCTTCGCTCCCTGACAACGATGTCAGAGTGTTAGCGCTCTATAAATTTGTTCGGCTGATAAAAAAACGACAACGGTAACCTACAAACCAACTTTAGGTTGGATTATGAACCTTCCAACTAGAGAGGGCTCTCTCAAACATGTAGAGACTGAAAATACTCAAAAATATTTGGCAATGGACACACAGAGGTCAGATTTTGCAATAGGACAAGTTTTTTAAAAGGATTGGTAGGACAAACAAGAGAACAAGGCCCCTGGGCAATGGGGTCAACTCCTAAAATCATATGAAGATTTACAAGCTAAGTATTCTTGAGGGAACAAAGGAAAAATGGGCACTGTGTTCAGCTAAATAAACAATATGAGATGGTAGTTGGAAAGAAAGGAAATACCACTATGACAAGAGGCATCTAATAGAGGATGAATCTATTGGTATAGCTTTAGAAGAAGGAACATAAAGGCTTGGTGTTGAAAACAGAGCACCAGTCAAGGGTGAATTCTGAACCAGAAACCAATAAACACATAACAAGTATAATCAATGTGAGAAGGAGCACCAACAAGATGAATTCCTTCTTTTACTTAAAGATTATTACTAGCAACAAAACACATTCATGAATATGAAATACAGGAAAACATACTGAAAATCAACACCATGATGAATCTCGACTATCCAAGAAAACCTTCTCTGCTTGTATTAAAATTCATGAGAAATCAAAAAGTTTTCCTGTTACAAAGGTAGGCCCCTCTCCAGCCAGTCGAACCGCTTGTTTTATCTTTTTAATCGTATATATATAGATAAATTACATTTGAGGCCAAGAAAAATGGGTCATTCTTTCAAAGATTCCAAAAATAGACATCGGTTATAGAGGGAGTAGCTCATCAAAACTGAATTCCTACTTTCTAGGGAACAATTACAAACAAAAACTGAAATACATGGGATCTTTCCACTAAATGCCACATGTCTACAGTATCACAAGATCCCCTAAAATATACTCGATTTAGCTTGTCATGTAGTTTATTTCAGGTTTTCAATCTCTTCCTTTAACGTGTCAAGCCAACTAGATTGATTTTCTTTAATGCTTTTGACTATTCAACTTTAGCCTTCTCCATTCATTGTTTTTTCCTTTTGCTTACACTAACTTGCATGTAGTATCCATTCACGGATCCATTAATAATCAAATCCTTCATAATAGGATTCAACCTGATCTCTTCGCCTAATCTTGGCTCATCGACAGATTTTGCATGAGATTTTGTTGTTAGGATTTGTGCAACATGTCTTTCTCTCTTTTTATTTGATAATTCTGTCATATTCTTTGAACTTCCTGATTCGCTGAAAACCGCTAAATATTTCTCCTCGACTTCCTCTGGTTTGTCAAGAAACATGGGCCTATTTCCCTCAAACTGCACATTATTTGGATGAGCGATTCGATTTGCAGATATCTCGTTCTGGAATAAGCCGTTAATTTCCCAAAATAGATTACTATCACCCGAGTTTTGAGTAACAGTCACAATCAATTATAATCATTGGCTACTGACGAAAAATCCTTATGGGGATAATGGTCTCTCACGTTCGGCTATCAATTTTTAATGATGAGTATCATATCGGTTATTTGGCAGCGCTTATTTGGCACTGCGTGGATGAATGGTGCACAAGTAGGCTTCTCAGGATTATTTGACTCACCATCAAGTTCCATTGTCACATGTAGCCCTCAGATTAGACTCAATTAACACGTGATTTTGGGGGTGCGATAGGGTGGTTTTGAGGCAACCCACCTTTCACCCTGAAATACACTAGAAGATTCCACGTACCTTTGCAGGAAAACCACAACTGAAATTTCGTGACTGCTTAGATATTTTTACCTCCGCGCCGTTTCAAACTCCACAATCTCTCCCAACCGTTGATCTCGACGGATGGCGATCCATGTCCTTTCGAGCCTGATTTACTTAGTGCCTCTGCCAATTTTAATCTCTTCTTCCATTTTCCGACCCTTCCCCAAATTTATCTGACTTCCAAATCGATTTAGCACCTCGCTAAGCCCTAAAATCTCGATTTTACACCAAAAATTTAAATACGTCCAGATTTGGTGAATCTTTTTGATTGCATGTATATTAGCCAGTATTTTCGTTAAATATATCGATCTTAAACGTTTCTGACTTTCAACAATATTTGTAACCTCAAATGGATTAAGCGTGCCTGCCTACCTCTACCTCTACCCACTCTTAATAATTGTACGATACAATTTACAACACAAAGTTCAATCTTTCGTTCATTGGCCAGTACGTTACATTTTCACCTCGCTATATTTTCGTTAAATACGTCCATATTTGGCGAATATTTTTTATTGCAGGTATATTAGCCAGAATTTTCATAGATATCTCGATCTTAAACATTTTTGACTTTCGAGAATATTTGTAACCTCAAATGGATTAAGCGTGCCTGCCTGCCTCTACCTCTACCCACTCTTAATAATTGCACGATACCATTTACAACACAAAGTTCAATATTTTGTTCATTACATTTCAAACTTGTCCCTGAAATAAACAGTGTAAGATATGCAAGTCAATTATATTCAATTACACATGATAAATTCCAATTCCGAATAACGAGGGAAAAATATTTAGAGAGTAGTCTGCCCTGTTGGAAATTGACAACATTTTACCTGTCGTGGGACATTTCAATTGTTAAATTTGGTTAAAACTTTTACTAAATTGTTTCAATGGATAACAAGTTTTCCATCAAAACTATCTGACATGAACTTAGGAAACACAAATTCTTCGATATGAAATAATCTGTCTAAATTGCAATTTGGATAGTTTGAGTACATTCAAAAGTATACTTGGTTTAATGGTTAGAAAAACGTTTTTCCTTCTAAGAAGTGATAGGTTTAAATCTTTCCTTCTAAGAAGTGATAGGTTTAACTTTGGAACAAGTTCTAAAAACAAAATAACTCTTAAGCGAGGATGGATAAGTTCTAACAACAATGCATTTAGAATATTAGATGTTGAAAATTTTGCATTTATAAATCTTGACTTTGTCACTTGGGTTTAGCTCAGGTGATTGGGAAGAATGATTGTTATAGTCTCACCTAAGTTCATTTCCAACAAATGGCATGTTAAGAGTTGAGAGCTGTTGAAATTTCAATGACTATATCATTTTTTTTTTCAGCGGAAAATTCATAATTTCAATATAAAAACAAAATTACATACACATATATGTATTTGCTATTTGACATAGCTACATACATATTTTCCATAAAAAAGAGTCAGCCCCCCAAAACCGGACTTACAAACATCCATGAGACATGTTCCCATGGATGATAAGAAGTTCCAATAATATCTAACTGAAAAGAGTTCTAATAGTTTAGTCCCCACATTGGACATACTGTTAATATTACAGTATGATCTGTGATCCAATCAAAATAAAGAAGTCCCTCCTCAACAGAGGAGATTTCTAGCCTCAAATATACTGCAATTCCTTAAATGGTTTGTAGTAGAATCCTCAGGTTCCTTCAGGTGTATGTTCAGCAACATACCAATGGCCATAGTCTAACTGCATGGCTTCTTTGGAAAGCCTGTCCGCCAATTGGTTCCTTTCCCTGTATATATGAGAAAACGAGATAGAGTCAAATAAACTTTTAGTACGCAATACATCCTCTAACAGTGGAAGCAAACGTGAGACTTGACATTTGTGTTTCCCAATGGTCCAATTGACGATTACTAAGGAGTCTCAAAATACTTGAAGAGTTCTACAACCGTTCTCAATAGAAAATAAGAGAAGGAGTTTTAAAGCCAAAAGTTCTGAATAATTGTTTGTGCCAGATCCCAATCCCTCTTTAAGGGTAAAGTAATGTGAGTGAGAGAAGTGAAGACAAGCTCTCCCTCCACATTTTGTCTAATCGGAAGAGGAAGCACCGTCGAAATATCCCCACAGGATATTACTATCAGGTACCACCTCACTGATGTCCCTAGGATGAACCACAATATCCTTGCCCAACCCCAAAAAGGATTTTAAAATCCCAATGCAATTGACTACTACCCTTTAAGCCGAGAAGAGCTCATCCTGAAAGATTTGACCATTATGGGTGATCCAAATCCCCCAAGCCAGAATAATCAGGAAGGCTCGATAATCCTCTTGGCCCCACTCCCACAACCAAGCCTTTAAGGCTAATTCAAAGGAAGTCCCCTGCCAGTTCTAGAGGGAAGGCATCAGGGCCCTAGAAAAATCCCATAGCTCCTTGAAAAATGGACACTTTAAGAAAAGGTGGTCCACCGATTCTAAATGTGATTTACAAAGAGCACAATGACCCGGCCCGTAAAAAAGACGTCTTTGTAAATTGTCCCAGGTAGGCAGTTTGCTTGCCAGAATTGACCAAATCAACAATTTCCCTTTTGCCGGACAAGTTAGTTTCCAGATTTTCCTCCGCCACCAAAGGGGGTCCTGTTGAAGTAGATCCACACATAACTTTATATAACCAGAATGCGAGGTGTATTCTCTGTCTCCGACGCCATCCTAGATCAATTCGTTGTCTCTATCCACCAGGCGAATGGAGGCTACCCGGAGGGCATGAGTGTAACTATTCCAATGAATCAAATCCGCATTTGGGAGGCCTAGTCAATGCCCCGAAAACCATCCTTGATGCCACATGTCTGTTTGTAAAGGATCCCCTACTTGAGCAAGTTGATATTAACCCTCAAGAGCCAACCTATGTCGAATCTTGTCTGGTAGTATATGGCTCATCTAACTCCCCAACCACGGACCCAAACCAAGGCGAACTAGTCACCCAGATCCCACTCTCCACACCGGTCCGTTCCCCACAAGATCAAAGGCCTTAATCAACGCCTTCCAAATAATAGAAGCACCTGTTATTGATTTAATTGGAATGTGAATCCAATCGAGAATGGAGAGAGGAGAAATATATTATTGATGAAGTACATGTGTAACACCCTGTTTCCCCCAGATTGTAAATATAACTGAACTAGCCAAGGACTATGGCAAAAACTCATAAGTATGAATATGTGCTGTAAATGGACCTGCACGAAGAGGTCAATGAATGTAAATGATAGATTGAATATTATTGAATTTATTGCAGAACTGTTGAGAGGGGATGTGCAGAAAAAGAGACCACGATGGTGGTGGAAGGCACTTGAAAAGGTGGCGTTAACTTCCACTGAGAATTAAAATACCGTATTTGGACTCCACTGGCCCGGAGAACCAAAAGCGGCTCGCTGGCCCTAAAAATTAATGGCTCGCAGATTGGTAGGCGGATGTCTTGATGAGGGATGGGATGGTGAACCGCCCATCCGTAGGGACGTCAGGCCTGATCAGTGCGAGGGAAATCATGCCACACGCAACCTCGCGAGAGGATAAGGCGTATGGCTGAAACGATTGAAGGGGGCAGAC
>ML789436.1:474142-499228 GCA_009831015.1 Picea engelmannii
ACACGTGTCAGCGTTTGGGAGGCGTCGGGATTCTTACCATCGGAGATTTAGGGAGTATAGAACCGTTACATATTGAAATCGCGATACGCGATTTCCCGATCGTATCTGGACCATCCATTGTGCAGGACGCGTGTCAGGAGATCTCGTAAAGCCGGGGATCGGGAAATCGGGGTTTCCGGAAACAAAAGACTCATACATAATGAAATCACGATATGCGATTTCCCGATAGGATCTGAGCCGTCCATCAGTAGGGACACGTGGCAGAGGATCCCAGAGAGTCTGAGTTCGGCATATCAGGGTTTTTGAATACATAGAACTCTTACCATCCGGAATCGCGATCCGCGATTTACCGATAGGATCTAAGTCGTCCATCTGAGGGACAGGTGTCGTAGATCAAGGCGCTATCGGAGTTTTGTTCATCGGAGTTTCGACGATAAGGAAATTGTGCAACAGGAAATCGCGATCCGCGATTTCCCGATGAGATCCGAGCCGTTCATGACGAGGACGCGTGTCAGAAGATCCCGAGGGATCGGGGTTCGACAATTCGGGATTTTCGATGACAAGAAACTCACAACAGGAGGAAATCGCGAAATCCCGAAACGCGAAGGTCCCCTAGTCATAACACTCCAGTGGAGGACAGGTGTCACTCCACGCCATCAGAAGGAGTGTGGGCCATAGGCGTCAGAACAAGGGACAGATGTCGGAAGATCAAGCTTGGCCGTGAGTCCACGCCAAGTGGCATGGGGGATCGGGGAATCGGAATTTACGAAGGCTTGTGCATCGCGACATCATAAACCCCGAAACCCCGATGGGTAGCTATAGAGCTGCGAACATATGGTAGCAGGTCACATGAGAACGGAGCTAGCCTAGAGGGCTAATGCGTTATGGGCATATTGGGGATCGGAGAATCGCGAGTTCCGAGGACTCGTGAATTTTGACATTAGAAACCCCGAATCCCGATATTTAACCAGGGGTTGGCATTTCGCAAATGCCGGTTTTCTGGAGATTTCTCACTCGTGGGAGATTATTCCAAAGTTTTTAAAAATTATGATAGAGGGTGTGTTACAACATGTGTCCAAAGATTGGTGGTCTTAATCAGTCGTCAGGTTGACTTTGCAGCAAGCGCTTTGGAGAAGGAAACAATGTTTTTGAAGCCCCAACCCCCCAGTTCTTTTGGCGTAGAAATACGATCCAAACGAACCCAAGGTAATACTTTTTTGTCCCTATGTCCCTGCCACAAATACAAAAAGCACATCTTCTGCATCTTCTCCAATATTCCCTTTGAAATCCAGGCTAAAGACATCCAGTATACCAAAATAGCCTCTAGGACTGATTTAACCAAAACAAGTCTCTCAACCCTAGAAAGCCATCGGTGACTCCAACCCTTAAGCCTTTTTTCAATTTTTTCAATAAGCCACCCCCAATCGGTCTTTCGATAGTCATTTGGTTTCAGATGAAAGACAAGATACTTCAACCCCACATCTAAATCGAAAACCCTGAAGGGGAGCTTGGTAGAAATGAGTAGTGAGTCCTCCACGGACAAAAAAGACAGTGTAATACTACACTTTTGATTGTTGATTTCCATGCCAGTAGCCTATTTTAAAAGTAGAAGCCCCTCACTTAACTTTCCAATGTCCTACTTGGAGCCATCACAAAAAATTAAGATATCATCCACGAATAGTAAGTGAGAGATATACAATCCTATAAAGATTTTGATGCCTCTGAAGGTTCCAACTAACTTTGCCTCAATCAAGAAACAACTAAGACACTCGACGACCAGAAGAAAAAGGAGTGGGGAAAGTGGGCAAACCTGTCTAGCCCCCCTTTCTGCTGTGAAGAAAGAGGAGGCTGATTCATTGATCAAGATAGAAAAGGACACTGATGTTAAACAAGCCATAGTCCATTTTGTGAAGGCTACCCCAAATCTGAGGTGTATCAACAACATCCAGATATAAAGCCAGTTCACCCTGTCGAAGGCCTTTGAGAGGTTGATTTTGATGACCGCGCCTTTGAATTTATTACCTTTTAAACTGTGTAGTCCCTCCTGTGCAACCCCGACGACCTCATGAATCTGCCTTCCTTTCAGGAATCCAAACTGTTCATTTGAAATGTTCCTAGAAAGTATATCTTTTAATCTTCGACTAATGACTTTTGAGATGATCTTATAGATACAATTGCATAATGAGATCAGACGAAAATCATCAAAATAAGTTGGCTTGTCTGTTTTGGGTATTAATGCAATGGTGGCATTAATTGGCTCATGTATATGACCATTTTTCCTAGACTCCTCCACAACTTTCAAAATGTCTTTCCCCAAAAGGTCGAAGAAGCCCAAATAGAATTCAATCGGCCAACCATCCAGTCTTGGACACTTCCCTTTCTGGAAGGATTTCATGACAACCAACAATTCCAATTCAGAGACTTCCAGCATCGGGGACTCTTGCTCTTCCTCCTCAACAAAACGAGGAAAGAGCCTGCATCTTTCACAATTTCAGCGATGGAGGATCTCGCCTGCGCCTTGAACAAATCTTTAAAATGTGAAATCCCCAAAGATGAGAGGCCAACAAAATTATTAACCATTTGACCATCTCCTTGGGTAATACCCCAGATGGTATTAGTTAGTTTTCGACCTTTAGCAAAAGAGTGGAAAATTTTTGTGTTCTCATCCCCGCAAGCGATCCAAATAACACGACTTTTAAGTCACCACAATGCTTCTTTTTCAGCCAAAATAGTTCTTCTTTGAAGTTCCACTTGTACTACCTCCTCCCTATTCTCCCTAGAGAAGAAGCCCCAATCGGGGCCGACCTGCCAATCCAACATCAATTTTTCTATGTTGCGAAGCTCCTGATCCTTGTTTAATTTTTTCTCATGTGCCCATGAGATAGTTGCCTGCTTAACTTTTCTCAAGTTTTCCATAAAGTGAATAGTTGCATGAGTAGTATGTTCTGAGCCAAAAGGAGTCCATAGATTACACACCAGTGCTTGAAACTCTGGATCCTTTAATCAACCTTCAAAAAATTTGAAGGGGTTGGTGGTCCTGCTTACCCTACTACACAATTCCAATACAATCAGATTGTGATCCGATTCACCGGAACAAGCAACCCATTGACGCGCAAGGGCTAGTGAATCAAGTAGTTCCTCCAAAAGGAATTGATCTAGTCACTTTGCGACCCGTGCATCCCCAACCCTCAGATTCCACTAGGTTGACTATAATTTAGCCAACTCTAAATCCAACAGGCCATGTAATTCAAGAAAATATGTGAAATAGTCAGACAATGGGTCCGGGGAAGATCGAGGACCCCAAACCTCTGCCGCTCCTAAAGAAAAATTTAAGTCCTCACCCACAATAGCATCTCGTTCAGAAAGCCAAGAGATCATTTCTAGGGAATCCCAGTAACATTTCCTATCAGTATAAGGACCACAGATATTGATAAGCAACAAGGAGTGTCCCAGCTCTGCTGAATACATGTTATGTCTGAGCCCCGATTCAAAGCCCCAAATCCGGTCACATTTACAATTCTTGAGCCTCCAGCTGGTGGCGAGTCCCCTAGAGCGTCCCTTTGCATCCACAACTGCAAAGAACCAACCAGACATAATTGTTTCCAACGACAAGACCACATGTTCACTTACCCCCATAGTTTCTTGTAAAAATATGACATCCAGAACAGTAATTGCGACCAATCTTTTTAAAGACAATTTTTTTGTCGAGCTCGCCAGTCCCCTACAGTTGAAGGAGAAAATTTTCATAAGGGTACCAACTCTTGGGGTTGCTTTGCTCTAAGTGTCCATTCTATGGAAGTTTGCCTGCCAGAGGCCACATCAAGCTTGGCTCGGTTCTGTGCCCGTAGAATATGAGATCTCCTACCCCATCCCCAAGACGATGACAGAGCTCGTGGAAGAGATCCCAATCCCAGCCCAGGAGGATAATTCGCACCATAGTTATCCAAATCCCCAGATAAAACAGTCTTGTTGCAGAGTGAATAGAGAATCCTAGACCCCTCCGAAGATTGGGTGCCGAAAGGAGATTGGTTGTCGGAAAGGGAAGGAGTCCCGCAGAACTCTGAAGTAGTAGGAAAGGAGATATCAGACCCCAAGGAGAAGGCTAAACCAATAGAGGAAGGAACCAACAAACCCGCCTACACTGGGGACACTGAGGGGGGGAGGGCCATAGACAAATAATGTACCCTAGACAACTGACTCAAGGGGGCTAAGGGAGTACTAAGCGTGGGAGGAAAAATAGCCCTAGCAGGAGAAAGGGTACAAAAATCCACCTCAGGACGAGGGAAGGGGAAGGGCGAAGGAAGACCCATTGAAGAAAAAGCATCCAACCCCACCAAGCCCAACTGAAGCAAAAAATCAGAAGTAGTAGAAGCAATCAGAGGAAAGGAAAATTATTGCTTACCCGACACCAGTTGCGATCGAGGGCAAGCCAAGTTTGAGGACTTCTGAACCTTTGCTTGAACCAAATCTCGGTCGTCCAGAGAAAAACCTGTCGAAGAAGTGGAATACCGCCTTAGGTCCCTACCAAGGTCCAGAGTTTGTGTGGCCATGGTATGAGCACCCCCAGAACCCCTCAACCCCCTATCCGCTCCTCCAAACCCCAAGCCAACTCCAACAAGCACCAAACCTCGTATCTTACCCTTAAGGGGAATTTTGCAATCTGCAATGCCATGCCCATAAACATGGCATCTATGGCATCTGAAGGGAATACCTTCATAGTCCAAAGGTTGTATGAAGGAACTGAAAGTTATGTCAATAGTCAAATCCGTTAGGAGTCTTGGCCGAAGATCCAACCTCACTAAAATTCTGGCCATGGACATAAGGCCAGTCTCTTCGAATGAAAAATCCACATCAATATATTCACCCAATTTGTTTCCAATTGTCAAGAAACGAAAAGGGTTCCAGTATTGCATAGGGAGACCCGAGAGATGAACCCAAATAGGGACTACTCCACCCTCTCCCTCTTTGCATCGAAACTAGGAGTCTAACGCTTTAGGACAATGGGGGTACCGACCATACTCCAAGTTTTGGAAAGAACCCAGCTGACATCTGTAGAGGCAATAAAGAAGAAAGCAAACCATCCCCTTGCTAGCAGACGTATACTGGGGAAGACAGAGAGGTTAGATCCCTAGTATTTTTCCATCCAGGAGCACAAGAAGGAAGTGCCCAGTTGTTTCCCGCGTGCACGACCCACCACTGCCAACTCCGAGAACTCAACCACCTAATCCATGTCAATATCTTCACCAAAGACCGGTCGCTCTGAATCGGTTCTATCCCTGGCACACTAGGAACCATGATTCGTTTGGCGCTTTGAAGCCCCAACTTCTTCCAACCGAATGCGACCATGACACCCCCCTCTAGCAATGCCTTTGAATCCCGGAGGAGGAGAAACAGTAGGGTCGGAAACCCTTACCGAAGAAGAAACCCCCTCAAAGAAACCTCTGACATTCTCAGTAGGCTCCAGAAATGCCCCAATATAAGTAATAAGATCCGACGGAGAGAATTGTGCACAAGAAACGACCTCATGTAATACTTTTGGCTGTGGTCCCCAGCAGTTGTCAGCAAAAATAGCCCCAGGCTCGGAACCGAGGCAAGAAAAGTCTCCCTTTGACAGACCCGGAGGGGGGTCCAGCCCAGGGACAAACCCCGACAAAGTAGCCACCGGAGGCTCAAATTCCAAACCACTCATAAACAACAAGGCAATCGAGGTGTGAATCCCCATTTCCATGCTAGTTGTCAGATTGTTTGCTAAAACCTTTGGGTTCACCGACTCAAGCCCCAATGGGAATCCGCCAGAGAGGTGAGGGTCCATTGTCCCAGGACCGCCCATCACAACTCCCTACCCCAGCAGGGATCCCGCGTCCCTAACCATCGCCATACCGAACCTCCAAATGGTAGACACCAGTAGTGACCCTAGGTGCCAAGAACCTGCCACCTCGGACCTAGGAACCAACCCCAACTCTAAAGAAAATGATCCCACCGAGCCCCCGACTAGCCAACCGGTGCGGAGAAGGTGAGGCCCTAACCACTAACCCCAAGTCCTGTCATCGCCCGAGCCCCACCATCCTCATCTGCCATTATCGTAGCTTCCGACCATCCTTAATGACTATATCATTGTAATGGTTTTCATTGATTAAAATAGAATGGAGAATATTGATTAAAAAAAAATGGAGAATATTGGTTGAACTTTGGATTTTTCTCATAAAAGGATACTCCATCATCAACTCTGTGTATCCGATGCAAATTTATTTTCCTTTAAATATATTTTTAACCTTTCACAACATTACAACTATTGAATCTGAACATCGATTGTACAAGGTTTTTGTTGTCAAAGAGCTTCCGAACTCTTAAATTAGAACACCGGTGATGCATAGTTTCTTTAACAAATTTTTATTTGCAAAGGGAACAATTTTAAAGCTTGACGTTGACGGGCAAGGTGTTCCGGGAATTTCAACACTGCTCGACCGAACTTATTAACAACCCAGTCGCCCATGGAATGATTACCCCCGCGCATGAGAATTTTACTAAAATATTGTTTTCAGTTGTTACGGTTACCCAGCTTAATCCACCGTGGTAGAGAATGTCAATGCAACTTTTCAATTTACAACCATTATAACAATATTATGAGATATGAAGGATGTTTTATCTATAATACTGAACATGATATAATGGATTCAACACAATTTCTTATCCATTAAACTAATCTACCATATTATTGTTAAAATATAAATTTATTAAAATTAATACTAATATATATTTTTAATAAATATAATTAAAATTTATTTAACAAATATATATTTATTAAAATTAATATTAATATATATTTTTAATAAATATAATTAAAATTTATTTTTAAAATGATAAAGTTTAATATAATTTGGTTTTTATTTTTAAAATTAAGTTTACTTATTATTATTTATATGTATAAAATAATTTGTTGATAGTTTTTAAAAAATTAAGGTTTTTCTCTTATTAAATATTTTTAAATTTTGGATTATTAATTTATTTTTTTATATTAAAAATGCTTAATTTTTTTTTTTTTTAAATCTTACCTTAAAATCAATAATTATTATTTATTAAAATTAATTAAAATTTATTAGATTAATTATTAATTAAAATTTATTATATTATTTTTATTTATTAAAATTTACTAAATTAATTACTAAAATTAATCTTTTATCAAATGTGAATAAAAATAATACTTTGATTTGTGCTAATTACAATAGGCAAAATTAGAATGTATAGTGAAATTGGAATCATTGCAAGCTTTTGAAAAGTGATATACCGCATCTGCCAGACACGAGGAAAGGGAAGCGTATATGGTCATTCTAGATATAGATATATTAGAGTACGAAGTTACATATTTTACGATTTTTATGTCTTAAGATATGCGTTTGACATAAGGTTAGTTGACATAATATTTTACGATTTTTATGTCTTAAGATATGCAACAACAACACTAAGAGTTCTAGAAATACTTGATTCATTCCCACTGTCACTGCCAGCTTTCTTATGATGTAATAACCGCTATAATTTCCTTCGACTAAAGCCACTATAGCATGCACCTTCCATCCCTTGGTTGCCATGGTGGCTTTAACTTGTGAAGAGCCAACTGACAAACATTCAAAGGGAGCCAAGTTAGAGTAAGATGTTTTTGATCTTGGAGAATCCATAGACCTTACAATGCAGGTTGTAGCTATAAGGATTGAATCCCCAAAAGTAGTTATACATAGAGACCGAATTCCAATGAATCATAATGAAGAAGGCATGAAGTGAACTAAGAAATTTATTCAGATTAAGAATAATGAGATAGGAATTCCACGTCTTGAATTATAAAACGAGCAAGGCCGAAGCCACCTTGGTTATTAAGATCCATCATTCCCTTGGAGATGGCATTTCTTTCATGTCGACATTCTTTTCTATGGTCAGCAGAGTCGACAATCCCAATCTTCCACCGAATTTTCCTAGTGTCAATCATAGTGTTAGATCCACTATTGTCTCAAAGCAATCCAGTGCAACTATTTTTTTTTCACATGAGATGGTATTTCATACTTTTAGTATGGTACACGATGGTTGATGTAATAAGCTCTTCACTCAGAGCGGTAGGATGGATTAACGATAACCAACTGCCTATTCAAGGACCTCCTGGAGTCGAACACATGCCCACTGCATCTAAATTATATATTGTTAATATATTGTATTATATTACTATATTATATTATTATTATATTATTACTATATTAATATATATTACATCAATTGATAAAATTAGGGTTGATTTTCTTTTATCTATATTGTTAATTATATCGAATAATTAGATTAGGTTTATGTTTTCCCATTCACATTATTTAATCATTATTATACAGTTGAAAACTCATAGCCTAAAGTTAGTTATTTTGGTAGGAAGGTGAGTTAGATTTCTTATATATCATTAAGTAGGAAGGTGAGTTAGATTTCTTATATATTATTAGGTTGGTATTGGAACTTGCTAAAAGGGAAAAATTTTAAATTATAATAAATTTTAAAAATAATATTGAGTGATTATCAAAACAAAGAAAGACAAAACAAAAATTTTTCACAACATCAACGCTCCTATATCTACCGCGCTCCTGGATCTCCTGCAGGCCACTGGCCCTGTGGCCTCCTGCCCTCCCCATCCTCCAGTGCAGCTGTCACAACTCCCCCTGCAAGCTCGATTAAGCTCCAATGGCGGCCTCCTCGATCTCTTCAAAGCAAGGAGGCTCCCCTCCTGGTGCGGCTGCGGCGGTGACTGCTAGCCTCCCTCCATTGGTCGCGACTCTCTCTTTCGGGTCGCCCCCTCATGCAAACGCTCCCCCTGGTGCTCCGTCGGCAACGATCTCAGAAAGTTTCACTCTAGTTTCGACCCCCTCCTTTAAAGAGGTGGCTTCACGCTAGGGTATTCTCTCCAGTCTGTATGCAGCGGCCCCTGAGGTTACCTCTCATCAAGGCCGCCCATCCGGGCTGCATGCAACAGTTCCAAAAGCTCCGATAGTTTCCATTCAAATGTCGATGGAAGCCCTAACTCATGCTTTTCATTACAGCATGCATGCTCTAGTTTGCAGGTTTAACAGATATTGGCCCAATCTACCGGATCTACTCTCCTGGATCTCTTCCGAATGATACCCGCTCTTAGAGGAAGAAGTCATTACTTGCCCCTGTGCAAAACGGTTTTTTGTGGTAGTTTTCGAATCTACAAGCGATAGAGACAAGGTGTTTAACTCTGGGCCATGGTTCTGGGGTAGAGCAGGCCTGTCCATGCAACTATGGACCCTTGCCTTCGACACTTCCACAGACTGTATCTCTTCAGCTCCAGTCTGGGTGAGACTTCCATACTTGCCCCTGCATTTCTAGGGGGATGAGTCTCTTAAATCTATTGGCAATGGCCTCGACAAAAGTCTGGACTCCAAGCCAGCCCTCTCCACCTTCGCTCGAATCTGTGTTGAAATGGATTTCTCCAAAGGTTTCCCGACTGAAATAATTCTTCAAGGCAAGGACTACTCAAGAACTCAAATCCTTGACTACGAGAATCTCAGTTTCAGGTGTAGGAACTGCTTCGAAACGAGGCACTTAGCTCGTAGTTGTGGAAAACCACCTGGGAAAAAAAGGTTGTCCAAAAGCCAAAGACCCACCTAGTGGACAGGGGCACCAACAAAACCATGCTTTGAAAGCAAGGCCCAGGAAGTGGCAGAAGAAGCAGAAGTTGAAGCCGAAATCAAACCCCCTGCTTAGGGGAAAGCTCAAGCAGAAGCCACTCCCAAGTCGCCCACCCAGCCAGAACCCCAAACCTCATGCTGGGCAGACCTAGCTGAGAAGGAAGACCCTCTAGGCCCAATGGAAAGTCAATCTATGGACCAAAGCATTGAATGGAAAACAATATCAAAAAAGAAAAAAAACTTCCAGGCAAGAAATGATGTAATGACGTGAAGCCGTTCAGGCTCGCTGAAATAGTTTTGTTTCCATGATTTTGTACTGAGTTAGGATTTTTAGGCAGTAGTTTTCCAGTTTTCAAGAAAATATTTACTGATGTATCGAACCCAGTGGCATGTCCACTGTTATTAATACAAAATTCCTCTAACCATTTCTGTCAAATAAATAAATAAATAAGAAAAAAAAAACATTGAGTGATTATCAAATTTAAAATAATTTTTCTATTGTGGTTCACGACGCAAAGCTCGCTACATCCACAATAATCCCGCCTGAAATCCGGAGAACATAGGAGGGTCAAATATTTCGAGAATATTTGGCTCACAAAGAACAACATGTCTCATAGATGAGACTCGAACCTGGGTGGGGAGGAAACCTCCCCACTCCAACCAATTGAGATATAACCACTTGACATCAAATTTAAAATAATTATTTTGTAAGTAATTTTTTTTATTAAAACCATAACATTATTTAAATATGTGAGCATTTTTATGGTATATAAATCCAAAACATAAAAGATTTAGAAAACTTCAATAATTACTATTGTATTAGAACACACTATGCATAATATGAGTATGTAAAAATCAATTAACAAGCTTAGATTCATCATAACTCCGGATCTATGAAGTACAGAGAGGGATCAAATCTCTGGATGTGTTAATCTTTTTTAGAGTGAAAAACTTGAGGAGAGGTTAAAGGTTTGAACCTCAAGAAATTTGATCCCTCTGCATTCTCAAGAGAGTAACATACTTATTACCTTTGAGAATAACACAAAGTGGGCATGTGGAAACAAACACATGTTACTCATCCCGTTAGGGCCATGCTTAAAAGATACGCCATAAGGGGACCACTTTGGACTTAATTTTGAAAGAACATATAGAATTGGATATGGATCATCACCAAAAACATCTAGAATAGTTGTTTTAAAGCTTTTAAATGTTTCCATTTCTCTATGCAACAAGGGATTTACCTCTGTCTTCACTAGACGATAAGACTGATGTAGTTTCTTTACTTGGTGATTGCATTTCCATGAAGGTATTCATCCATAATTAACTATTTTCTTAACCTTTTTCTTCTTGTGACATTTCTCTGAGAAGTGATTTTTCTTCCCACAATGAAGACAAGGATGGAGATCAAAACACCGTGGCTCCAAGTGACCAACTCTATGACAATGTTGGCACTTATTTGTAATATTATTCACTTCTTCATTAAATCCTGAGTGCACAAACTTAATTGGTTTAGAGTAATCTGGGATATGAAAGTTGTTTCTTTTGTCATATCTTAAGACATGTCGATATTTGTTGAATGATAATTCTTCCCAGGGTCTAAAAAACATCTTGGAAATATCACGTTGATTTTCTTTTACTTCTTCACATTTGTTGTTGTCATTTTGTGCGTCTTTTTCATGCTCATCTTTGGAAGATTCCACATCTTCTGCGTATTGTGCATCAACTATTAAGTCTTGTGTATCACACATAACATCAACCATCTCCATTATGTCTTGTGTATCACAAGTTGCATCAACCTGTTGTATGAACTCATTTGTATCACATGTTGCATCAACCATTTGGATAAGCTCCTCTGTAGCACATGTGAAGGTAAATTTGGGTGTGCAATCCACTTCTATATTAATTTTAATAAGGTGTTCTTTTAAGGGGAGGTTCTCTAGAGCCTTTCATCGTCTATACATATAAACAAGTACCACGTGCATCTATCAAAAATGTATCAACAAGTGCCATGTGTGCCTATTTGCGACCCACTAATGTGATGGATGCATTGCTCGTCAATGTCATTGGTGAGATTATGGTCAAGAAGGCGGTAGAGATAGCCAAAACACAGGTAGTGTGGTCGAAACCCTAGAGCACACTCAGGAGGAAAATGTTTTCCATTGTACTCTTGGCTTGCGCCAACCTCGCAGATCTGAAGCAAGGTATAGACATACATAGAGAAATGATTACAAATCGATTTCAATGTGATATGTTTGTGAAGAGTGATATTGTAGGAAGGTTGAAGTAGGGTTTCCTTGGATGTCTAATCACAAGAGAGCGTAGAGTTTTATCATTGAACACAAGAGAGTGCACCACTTTATCAATGTCAACCAAGATTGTTTTTTGGGAAAAACCATTTCACCTCCTTTCATCATCAAAATGGTTTGATTGTTGTTGTTTTTTTAGCTTAAGAGGAGTTAGGTAACTATAAATGGAAAATAACATCTATGAAATACATGGAATTTTAAAAATCCAACGAAATAAGGTGAGTAATAACAGTGCAACCCATTATAGTTTAAGAAAAAAAACTTTATTTTCCAACATATATACCATGGATTCTGTTCGACGTTCCCTTCCCCTGCTTCAGGGGTATGCTAGTAATATTATGTTAATTGATTTTTATTATACACAGAAGAAAAATTAAATTAGTTAAACTCACAACAATGAAAAAGAATTTTAAAGTGTGAGGCCAGAGGCCAATGCAAGGAAAGTTAAAATCGTGAGATGAACAATGCATTAAATGTCAAGTTATATTTTTAGCAAGGTTGCTCAAATGTGGTTCTTGAATGAGACTTCAAATATTTACACTAATAAAAAGACAAATAAATCAATTTCAATGATTGTTGGCCCTTGACCAAGTTTTGAGGATTCTTGGTCATGTTTGACCTATTTTGGGACTTCGACATGCTGTCGAAGGCGGAGCGCAAAATGAAAAGGAGATCGCGAGATCTTGGCCCCTTTTAGGGCCCTTTTTGGGATTTGGGATTATGTAATGGGTATGGTATGTCGGTCCATGGGTTTACACATGTTTAGGCCTATTTTGCAATGTATAAATAAGTAGCTAGGCAATGTAAGAAAGAGACCAGAGACCGAAAGACCTAGTAAGCCGATGTGCTAAGTGCTAGAGTTGGTCTATGTGATCAAGAGTTGTAAGTGATTTGTGCATACTATGTGAGGCTTGCAAGGCTAGTGCAAGTAACTATAAGAGATTGTGTGAAAGCTTGGTTCTATACCCTAGCTAGAAGAAGGAGGATCTGGCGGAGTGCACGCAGATCTCCTATCTTCTGCGAAGTAGAACTTGGATGTTATGTGCTTGTAAGAAGCTTGACCAAAGATAATAAAGAAGAGAAGAGTTGGTGGACGTAGCCCCAGGGTGGGGGTGAACCACATACATGTTGTGTTGTTATGCTTTATGCAATGTATTGATGTGTTTACTTGCTTAGTTCTTTAATATAGATGAATGATAGATACATCTTTTGATGCTTAGTGCTTAATAATATGGATGGATGTTAGATCTGATTTATGTACACCTGCTTAGTGCTTAAATACCTTAGATCTGAATGAATACTGTGATACTCTGTAATTAGGGTTTAATTGCGCTGTAACTAAGACTAGATATTGATGAATGTTAACTATTGAGTGCTCTGTTAAGTGTTAGAATCATAGATCTGTGTCCTAGATAAGGTTGCAGACATCTGAGTCCTTCAACCACCCCTGCCTCTACCTCGGGTGAGACTTCATATGCTTCGTTGTGTTTCCGAAAGGGTCGGTAGTTAGGGTTTTGTTGGTGCATTGTTGTAGCATTGAACCCTGGGTATGCCCCTGTGCAAGTTAGTAAGGAAAAGTAGACCTACGCAGGTCACAGGATTTTCCATTGACCTCGCAGGGAAGTGCGTGGAAGGCCTACAGATGAACTGGGTGAAGTACCTAGTTAATCAGCTGGAGCTAGATTGCCGCAAAGCACATGATCAGGGCTATGAGTTTCACTTTAGTTGGCTCTTGATCCTCATTGATTTTGTTTCCTGGGAGATGCCGGAAGGTGCGAACTTCCCAGATATTGAACCATTCGAGCCGCTTGCTGCGAAGTTCACCACACTCTGGTACTTGAGTGATATGAACAAACAATGGCAGTTGAATGTTGTTTTTCACACATACTACCTTCAACTGAAGAGAGCCATCGAAGTTGAACCTCACATGACTTCGAACACCCTACAGAGGTTCTGACCCCTAATGAAGTTCTGCGTAGATCGACACTTCAGCTAACTTACAACGCGAGCCGATGAACATAAGGAGCAACTTCAGTCGTACTCTAAACTCACGGAAGAGGACCTTGAGGAGATCACTATGGACTGGTCAACAGACTTCCTTATTTCGAAAAACCCTACAGAGATGTCTGACCCTGACCACCCAAAAACCACGCAGAGAGAACAAGATACACCCAGACCCAACAAAATGAAGAAGATCGAAGAGGTCCAAGATTTAAGCAACGCCTCATGAAAGACTGCTTCAGTATCACCTGACTGAGGGGGTGATGACAAAGTAGAAGAAATAAATGGAAAAGGAGATGAAAAAAAACCAGGTGAAGTAACACCGCCTAGAGACGAGGTTGATCCCCTGAAGAAGAGGAAGGTTTCTCCCCCGAAACCTTCTTCCTTGAAGAAATCGAAAGCCTCCATGAACAAGATGAAGACTGTGCTCACTACCGATGATTTTGACTTCATCATAACAACCCTAAACAACGCTTCACTGGAAATCGTGGAGAAACAAGAAGTTAAGAAGGAGGAAATGTACGACATAATTAAGGTCAAATTCTAAGGGGTACAGTAGGCACTTCAGTCCAACCGCATAGTGTCGACTGCCCCCTGCCATTAGGAGAACCAAAGTTGGGAGATGAGCCAGCCCAACTCCGCCGACTAACTGATGCGGTCGAAGCTTGCCTTCGTTGCGCTCAAGAAGAAACAGAACAAGACACCCATGCCTTGAAGCAAGTGCAAGGCATAATCGTAGAACAACACAGATTTGCAAAACATGAGAAGGTTGCTCTCCAGACAAAGTTTTAAGAAGAGAAAGCCCAAATGCAACAAGAAAAAGAACAGTTGCTCGCAGAGCAACTCGAAGTGAAAGAAGCAGTCAACAGAGCCCTCGACTCTGTGACAGGATTAGAAACACGGGCATAAGACCAAGTCACACACCAAGTAGAGTAGCTCGCAGAAGATATCTAGCAGCTACAACAATGAATAATAGACTTAGAGCTCTGCACCGTGCTCGACACCCCGCGAGATGTAAGGGATCAAAGAGAAGCAACTTCTCGCAACACAGTTGAAAGAATCAAAGTCCTTGTCATGGAATGCAAGCAATTGAGTGATCACAGTGCCCATACGTATGAGCGACTCACTAATAATCCAAAATTGAGGGCACTGGACTCACAACTACAGGAAGCGAAGCAACAAGTAGAGACAATACGGGCGCAGTTGAAGCCCCTGTCAGCTGTGGAAAGAATGTAGCGATCCCAAGAGAAGCGCACTGCCCAACAGAAGGTCCACATTATTCAAAGCAAAGTTATGGAAGGAACTCATATGATCCAGCCTGTACAGGACGAGGCTTACCAACTGTTCACAGAGATCGAAGGTCGAGGAGAAGAACTGGAGCAATTCGTCACTGCAGCTGAACAACGCATAGAGGGACCTGTCAACAAAGCAGTCATACAAGAGTTCGTTGAACAAGAGGCCATGGCACAACAACAAGTCGAAGCAGCTTGAGCCAAGCTCGAGGCTTTTGAAGCAGAACTAGTCAGATCAGAGTGACTTGGGATGAGTCACAGGTGAGTGTTGGGGGCCTGTTGGCCCTTGACCAAGTTTTGAGGATTCTTGGTCATGTTTGACCTATTTTGGGACTTCGACAGGATGTTGAAGGAAGAGCGCAAGACGAAGCAGAGATCACGGGATCTTGGCCCCTTTTAGGGCCCTTTTTGGGATTTGGAAATATGTAATGGGTATGGGATGTCGACCCATGGGTTTACCCATGTTTAGGCCTATTTTGCAATGTATAAATAAGTAGCTAGGCAATGTAAGAAAGATACTAGAGACTGAAAGACCTAGTAGACTGGTGTGCTAAGTGATAGAGTTGGATCTATGTGATCAAGAGTTGTAAGTGCTTTGTGCATACTGTGTGACGCTTGCAAAGCTAGTTCAAGTAACTGTAAGATATTGTGTGAAGGATTGGTGCTATACCCTAGCTAGAAGAAGGAGGATCTGGCGGAGTGCATGCAGATCTCCTGTCTTCTATGGAGTAGAACTTGGATGCTATGTGCCTGTAAGAAGCTTGACTAAATATAATAAAGAAGATAAGAGTTGGTGGACGTAGCCCCAGGGTGGGGTTGAACCACGTACATGTTGTGTTGCTATGCTTTTTGCGATGTATTGATGTGTTTACTTGCTTAGTGCTTTAATATAGATGAATGATAGATAAATCTGTTGATGCTTAGTGCTTAATAATATGGATGGATGTTAGATCTGATTTATGTACACCTTCTTAGTGCTTAAATACCTTAGATTTGAATGAATATTGTGATACTTTGTAATTAGGGTTTAACTGCGTTGTAACTAAGACTGGATATTGATGAATGTTAACTGTTGAGTGCTCTGTTAAGTATTAGAATCACAGATCTATGTCCCAGCTAAGGTTGCAGACATCTGAGTTCTACAACCACCCCTGCCTCTACCTCGGGTGAGACTTCATCTGCTTCGCAGGTGTTGCCGAAAGGGCTGGTAGTTAGGATTTTGTTGGTGCGTTGTTGTAGCGTTGAACCCTGGCTCTGCCCCTGTGCCAACAATGATTCACAAAAATAAAGAGTTCATTTGACTAATGTAAAACATTGTGAAATGGGCTAAAAAAATTATGATTAAAACTAAATTAATACAACATTAACATCGAACTCATTGCAATAGTGCCTAACATTTCACAAAAACTAATAAAACTCGTTGCAATAGAGTATACTTAGATAATCAAATAATATATATAATTAAAAAATATTATTTATTTTTACTGTTATGAAATGGTTTAACTACATAAATATCCAAAGCAAATACACACACCATAAAAGATATATGGTTGATATTCACATTTGATATTATTGGTGTTATAAAGTGTGTTACTAGCATCACTCTTAAAATATATATGGTCAAAATTCACACTTAATATGATTGGAATTATTGTGTGTTTTTTTTTAAAGCTAAAAGTTTATATTTCTTTTCAAAGACAAAAATTACAACATATATCCATGGCACTGGTGCTAAGGCTGTCAACAAAGGAAACCAACTCCATCACCAGGTGTTGAAGTTTCAAAAAACTTGTCCATAATGGCTGAAAGAAGACATTATTACATAGTTTAAACTATAGTATTTTGGGTTTAGTCTATGATCATACTGAAAGAATGTCCTTGCGATCTTTCTATCCATACCGAAACTAAGAGAATCAAAACAAAACAAGTCATATAAATTATTTACTATGATAGTTGCTAGGAAAAGCATGCTTGGATGACTCAGGGAATTTTGAAGTCACGACTGATTGAAGTAAATCCTTTGGACTTCACCTTTGCTGTGGATCTTTTGAGCCTGAGTCCAGGAGCTAGGGTAACTTTTTTTCCATCAGTTCTTGCGTAATATTTTGTTCATCATTGTCCTTGCATAGCTCCAAGATGAGGTTGTGCTGAATGTCCGTGAACCCGAGAGGAGGAGGAGGTGTCTACACCTATAAATTATAGGCATTATTAGTTTTAGGAGTGGGCAGAGGTGGACTAGAGGATGAAGGAGGAGTGGAGGCCGGGTTGATTTCTTCATAAAAAATTTCTGGAAGAGGAGAGCCATGTTTCATGGTTGTATGGAACAGACACTCGTAGCCAAAACCAGACGTCTGAGACACACTACGACCATGACCACAGAGACTAAGAAAATTGCTACCAACTTGTTTCAATTTTCCTCGTTCCCCCCGCATGAACTCAACATGAGGTCTGAAGAGAAAGAATCGAGTAGTGAAAGGGGTTGTAGGTAGACAATGGAAGAGAAACCAGACAAAAGGAAGAAGGGTGCAGGAGGTGGGCATGGACCATAATGAACTAGAATTGGGGAAAGAAAATCCTATAAGAGTCATTAAAACCCATGCGCCAACCATTAATGTGTTGTACTTAGTGATTATGAAATCCATTTCCCTCTCATGGATGAGGTCCATCGACAAATCCATATGAGATGAGGGTTGTAAGAACATTTTGATCAGGATTAAATGAGTGTCAAATACCATCGACCTCAAGGAAAGAAATGGAGGTCGTGAGTTGACATAAGCATACTGTGGCGACATATCAAATTGACACTCCATCCGGGGAGGAATTATTGTGTGTTATTAGCATTGCGATTCAAAATATGTGAAGTAACTCCATCCACTATTAACATTGTGAAAGAAGGCTATGAAATTTTTTATTGTAATGTACAAGGGAAAAAGAAGAAGAGAAGACTCAGAGAAAGATAGTGTAATATGTTTAGATGATATAATTGTTTTTAGTAGGGATTATATTAATTGATTTGTGGTTTCGTTTATACTAGTTTCTTTATTGATGAGGAAATCATATTTCAATTTTATAAAAATATCTTAAATTTATTATTGGAAAACCTTTTTTTTTAGATATATGGATCAATACATTACTTTGAGATGATATTTCCCAACTATTTCTATTAGTCTTATCGACTAAAAATACATTTTCGTTTCAAATGGAAATTTTCTAACATTGCAAAAGACAAAATATTTGATGGTGATACTTGCTCCATAATTTTTTATTGATGCATCCTCATTAGCCATGGCACAATATTCTGACTTGAAATTAAATCATCCATGATCTTTGATACCCTTGGTTGCACCTATGACATGTTGGCAACAATGGCAGTGGAAAATCCAAATTAAACCTCGGTTGCACCTAAGCTTGAATGAAAGATTCTCTATATCTATGGTATGTTGAGGTAGTGACAGTGGCGGTGGAGGCCTAGTGAAAGCCCCCCCACCTCCAAGTTTAGCCTTTAGCTATGAAACTTAGGGAAAGAAAAAAATATCACACAATAGGGGACCTACGAGGGATAGGTTTCTTTGTATTGTACTATGAAGACACATATAATATACTACAAGAACGAGAAGATTTGAATTACCTGGGTCACAAATTGTAGCATGGAATTTGATGAGGCCCATGCACTTACTTCCAACACGAGAAGTAGTGGTTTGTCTAATGGAGGGGAGGGGTTCACTAGGTTTCTAAGTGATGAGTTGTTGTGTTGGAAGAAGGATTACACCCTTCGATTGTGGTATTTGAATGCATTAAAATCTTGTCATTAATTCATTATCTTACCTACAATTAGATAAGCATAAATGTTTGTTACATTGTTATGGATCTAACCTCCCTAACCCTTCACGTAGGTAGAATAATATATTTCCATGTAATAAAGGCCAATATTAATAAGGCCTAGCAATAAGGAAGAATAAGCCAAATGTAAGAATACCTAATAGAAGATTTTGCTTCTAGAAGGATCTTCCTCTACATTGTTCATTTGGATAGATAGATTTAGTATAAATAGGAGTAGAGGGTATGCGAAGTTTTGTCTTGAGAATTATTGTAATAGAGTGCTGCTCTGCTGGAGGTTTCGCCCTCGAAGAGGAAAAGTGAACATTGTTTCCTATTAGTAAAGGTATTATTTGGTGTTGTGGTTTCATCTATTGTATTGTTTTGCTGTTATTATTTGCTATATTTTTGTTTCATGCTATTATAATAGATCTGGTACCTTACAAGTGGTATCAGAGCACTTTCCTTGGCAAAAAATTGTGGGTTATTTTTTTCATGGTAGAGACGTATTTCAACATCTTAAAGCTACAGAGATCTGCGTTCAACTCATAAATCCATGGTCAAGGAAACATACATGTATGAACTACAAGTGGTACTTAAGCGCACATTGTTGGCCACCCTTGTAACCCTTGTTGGTACCCCTTCAAGTGGTAGCGCAAAAGACAACACCTGTATACAGATCGACCTAGATATCCTGAAGCCCTTTGTAGATCAACTAGTTGACCACTTGATTGCTATAGTGTCACCGAGAACAACACTCAGGAAGATAATCTCTAGTACCGGGGAAGTCAGGTAGTACAACTAAGTACATGGTCTAACCTCCTTAGTTGGTGCCCTGAGATATTGGGTCGAGTACTATTGTTGGACCCCGCATGTATATCAGAGAGATATAGCACAGGCCAAACCCTTGTCTATAGAAACTGTGAATACCCTAACCCTTGGGGAGGAAACATAAACAAAACATACAAGATCTAATGTCGTGCAACTGTGCCTCCTGCATTTTGGTTGCAAAATTCCTACACAATTCTTCGTGTTAAGCATTTGGCCATTTCGCCATTGCAGTATTATCCAGATCGGAGTATAACTATGCAAGAGTAAAAAAAAAACAGGTCTGGATCCTTTCGGCACCATTATTTCAGAACTATCCCATTGGATTCCTCTCTTCGTTTGGATCGTAGTCATGCCTATCATTTTTCATAAAAAAAATTCCCGTGGACCCGACCCATTCCCGACACTTATATTAGGCATCTATCCCATTGAATTCCTCTATTTTCACTGATTGTAGTGGTACCAATCGCGAGTAACTCATTTTTGCGTGGTACCATTTTCCCCCCTGTCCCATCCCCATGGCTCACACTCACAACCAATATTGGGAACAATGCCTCACCACCTTGGACAAAGCTAATGACCAAACCAATAGTGATATCTCTTACATTATGTCCAGTATTGCTAACACCAACTCCCAGCTTGCTCCGCTCAAATCACTTCCCACATCCATCATTCAATTGACCGCCACCTGTAAACAATGTAAGGATGTAGTGAACACTTTGAGCGCCTTAGTTAAGCCTACCCTAGATCATTTCTCTTCTTCCACACCTTATAACCATGAAGGTATTGAATCCTCCCACTCCACCTGTTTTCCTCCCCACCACTTTCTGCGGGACTTGCGTCCCCCTCGCGTGGAGGTGAACAAATTTGATGGATTGGATCCCACAAGTTGGGTCACTCAAATGGAACACTATTTCTCTTTGTACGACATTACTGATGAGTCTACCAAACTACGATATTTTGTTCTCCATCTAGATCTGGAATGTTGGCAATGGTGGAAATGGAGAAAAAATGGCCACCAAGGGTATGTGGCTTGGAAACAATTTGTTGCATAACTTTATGAACGCTTTGACACTGACACCAACCATTTAGGTCATATGACAAAGTTGAAACAATATGGCACACCAAAAGACTTTATACTTTTGAGTGACTAGCTTTCCGCACAAAGGGCATGTCTGATGCTTTTTTCCAAGAAAGCTTTATCAACGGCCTCAATGATGATATCCATGTCCACGTCCTTGTGGCTCACCCTCAAAGTTGGGTGGAAGCTACTAAAAGATCTAAGGAAGCACAACAAGTTTCCTCCTCTCAAACCTGAAAACCCTCCTTCATTCCTTGCCCTAAATTAGTCACTGCCACTCCTCCTTCCACTCCATTAATGATCTAGAAATTGACCCGGGAAGAAATGGTTGATTGTCAACTCAAGGGCCTTTGTTATAGTTGTGATGAAAAATATTTTCTTAGGTACAAGTGAAAGGAAAAAAAATATTTGTATGGCTATCTCTGAGGATGTTTCTGAAGAAGAGGTTGAGGCTCCCCTTGTGGTCGAGTCACCTGAACCCACTGTCATGACTCCATCTACCGACCCTCCAGAAGTTGATCCCGTCATTTCCCTGAATTCTCTCACGGGATTTTGTGCTCCCCAAAGCCTCAAGATAATTGGTTACATTAAGCATCATAAGTTCATCATCCTTGTTGACAATGGAAGCACCCATAATTTTATTCATCACCGCATTTCCTAAGAAACTAATTGTTATATCTGACCAGTCAATAATTTTCAAATCATGATTGCCAATGGAGGTTCCATGAAATGTGGGGGACGATGTGAAAATGTTCAGCTCCAAATTGGTCAGTATCATTTGAAATACCATATGTTTTCTATAGACATGGGTGATTGTGACATTGTTCTTGGTGTCGAATGGTTACGCACTCTCGACCCCATTCTCATGGATTTTAAGGACTTAACCATGCAATTCCAACAAGAGGGACAACAATATAAGTTCGAAGGCATCACAATAGGCTCCCCTGAGATCATTAGTTCACATCGCATGGAAAATATCCTAAAAAGGGGCCATTCTAGCATTATTTCCCAACTCCGCTCCATTCATGTTGTCGAGACACCCTCTATGTATCTCGACCTCCAATCTATCCTCTCCCACCACCAAGTTTCTTTTACCACTCCCAAAGAACTTCCCCCTTCCCATGGAGTCCATGATCATTCCATTCCTCTCATACTAGGCAATATTCCTCCCAATGTTCGCCCTTATTGTCATCCATTTTCCCAAAAGAATGAAATTGAGAAAATTGTTCATGAATTGCTAGAAGCAGGTGTTATCTGTTCTAGTACCAACCCCTATTCTTCCCCTGTGGTCATGGTACTCAAGAAACAAGGTACTTGGCGCATGTGTCTTTATTTCCGCATCCTCAACAAACTCACAATCAAAGAAAAATTCCCCATTCCTATCATTGATGACCTCTTGGATGAATTGAGTGGTGCCCAAGACCTCACCAAACTTGATCTACATTCTGGCTACCACCAGATCCGTATGAAAGAAAAAGACATTCCCAAGATTGCATTTCGAACTCATGAGGGTCACTGTGAGTTCTTGGTAATCCCCTTTGGCTTCTGTAATGCTCCCTCCACTTTCCAAAGTCTTATGAATGATGTCTTTTGTCCTTTTCTCCATCATTTTGTCTTAGTTTTCTTTGATGATATTCTCACCTATAGTAAAACTTGGACATCCCATATCTCCCATGCGAATCAAGTTCTCTATCTACTCTCTAAGCACCACCTTTTCCTCAAACAATCTAAATGTGCCTTTGGAGCCTCATAAGTGGAATACCTAGGTCATATTGTCGGTAAGGATGGTGTCTGGGTGGATCCTAAGAAAATTTAAGCTATGCAGGATTGGCCTCGCCCTAAAACTCTTAAGAGTTTGCGTGGTTTTCTGGGTTTAACAGGCTATTACCGGAAGTTTGTTCAGAATTATGGAAAAATTGTAGCTCATGTCACTTCTCTCCTTAAAAAACTGCTTTCACTTGGACTCTAGCTATTTATCACTCCTTCTAAGCCTTGAAAGATGCTATGTGCTAGACCCCTGTCCTAACACTTCCAGAATTCACCAAGACTTTTGTACTGGAATGTGATGCTTCCGGGAAAGGAATTGGGGCCATCCTCATGCAATATGGAGGGCCTTTGGCCTTCACTAGCAAACAACTTTCAGAGAGACATTTGGGCCAATCCATTTATGAAAAGGAAATGTTATCTATTCTGAATGTTGTGGATTTCTAGCATCCTTATTTATTGGGACAATGCTTCCAAATCAAAACTGATCATCAGAGTCTCAAGTATTTTCTAGAACAAAGAATTTCATCACTGGAGCAACAAAAATGGGTGACCAAGATATTTGGCTATGATTATGAGATCATTTACAAGAAGGGAAAATAAAATGTAGTTGCAGATGCTCTCTCTCGGAACTATGAAGAATATAGGTCCCTTTCCCCCTCTCCTTCATTGTTCCAGATTGGCTCCAAGCTGTTCGTAAGGAATGATTGTAAGACCCCAAAATTTCTAGCATAATCCACTAATTACAACAAAATTCTCCATCTTCTCCAGGGTACTCTTGGCACAATGCAGAGCTTCACTACAAAGATCGTCTATATTTATGCAAGAAATCACAACTTAAATCCATAGTTCTTTTTGACCTTCATGCTTCCCCCACAACTCGGCATTCAGGGTTTACAAAAACCTATGAATGGGGTCAAACGTTCTTTTTTATGGGATGGTATGAAACATAATGTCCGCATCTTTGTGGATGAATGTGAGGTCTGTCAACGTAACAAGGGAGAAACAATGAAAGCTTCGGGCACACTCCAAACTCTTCCAATCCCCCCTGCTATTTGGTGAGATATTTCTGTTGATTTCATTGTTGGCTTACCTAAATCGAGCAATAAGTCAATCATCATGGTGGTTGTCGATCGTCTTTCTAAATATGCTCATTTTTGTTCTCTTCAAAACCCATTCACCACATCCACAGTGGCTCAAATCTTCATGGATAATATCTTCAAGTTTCGTGGCATGCCTAATTCTATTGTATCTGACAGAGATCCCACTTTCACCAACAATTTTTGGCAAGAATTGTTCCAACTATAGGGCACCCAATTGCATCTCAGCACCGCCTATCAGCTCCAGACGGATGGCCAGACTGAAGTTGTCAACAAGTGTTTGGAAACACATTTGAGGTGTTTTTCAACTGAGAGGAAAAATCAGTGGTCTCAGTGGTTACCCCTAGTTGAATGGTGGTACAACACATATTACCATACAACTATTTGCATGACTTCTTTTGAAGCAGTATATGGCCAAAAGTCACCATCGATTCTCTCATATATGCCAGGGGTTTCGAAGGTTCAGGAGGTTGAAAAAAATATTACAGTCCAAGAGGCTATTCTTCGCGCCCTGAAAGACAATTTGGTCATGGATTAGAATCGCATGAAGCAAGAAGCAGATCAAGGTCATTCCAAACTTCAATTTGCTGAAGGGGACCAGGTGTTTCTTCGATTGCAACCTTATAAGCAGAGTTCACTCAAAGATGAACACTGTCATAAACTTGCTCCCAAATTTTATGGTCCTTATACCGTGCTCAAACGAGTGGGATTGGTGGCCTACCAAGTAGCTCTACCCAGTCAGTCGAAGTTCCATCCTATTTTCCATGTCTCCTGCTTAAAGAAGGTGATTGGGACTAAGTGCCAAACTCAAAACAGTGTCCCTGAGTTGGATGAAGAAGGTTCCATCTGGTGGTATCCATAAGCAGTCTTGGACCAACACGAGCGTCATCTCTGTCAGCGCACCATCAAGGAAGTGTTAGTCCAGTGGAAAGATACAACTCTAGACGGCGCCACTTGGGTGCTGACCTCCATTCTCCAACAATTTCCTCATCTTAAGCCTTGAGGACAAGGTTGTTCTTCAAGGGGGAGGGCATGTTAGGGACCTAACCTCCCTAACCCCTCAAGTAGGTAGAATAATATATTTCCACATAATAAAGGCCAATATTAATAAGTCCTAGAAATAAGGAAGAATAAGTCAAATGTAAGAAGACCTAATAGAAGCTTCCGCTTCTAGAAGGATCTTCCTCTAGATTGTTCTTTTGGATAGATAGATTTAGTATAAAT
>ML789436.1:524460-534676 GCA_009831015.1 Picea engelmannii
TTTTTGTATGTGGCACAATATGTATATCAAAGAATTGCTCCATTTGAAGTATCCGTGTGATTGGGTCCTTGCCATCGAACTTCCTCATATTGATCTTAGGAACATGGTTGGTCTTCAACCCAAAGTTGGAGTTTCTCCATTCTTGATTCATCTTCCTTGTGTCCTCGTCATGAATTTCATGGGATACATTTTCACTTTTAGGTGTCCTCTCTATTAGCAAATTTTTCAATCTTTCCATGATCTCCCTTTTTAAACCATCCGTCTTAGTATCCATTATTGCCTCCAATTTAGCTTCAGTTCAATCCATCATCCCTTGTAGTTCATCTTTTGTCACTGTCTTCTTTTGTAAATCATTTATGTCCCTAAGCATTTCTTCACCTTCATCAAGATTCCAAGTAGGACTGTTTGGAGGATTATTTGGTGTAAAAGTTCCTCTTTTGGTGGTATGTTGGCCAAGTATCACTTTTAAACCTTGATTTTGAGGTGGTTCTCCCAGACAATCTTTCTTATGTTGTATCTCCAAAATTTCGGCCCTTTTGGGTATGGGAATTTCTTTTTTGTAGTTCTTTGATATTTCTTCTCTGCAATGCCATAGGTCTGATCAAAATTGGATGTGCAAAGTGGAATTTACGGTAACTTCCCCACAAATTGCCGATTTTTTGCCTTTCCAGGAGATCTCACTTGTATGGCGTGCCCCGCACAAATAATTTATATAAAATTCTGAAAATTGTACAAGAAATTCTAAATACTGTCCACTATCCAATGCAACTGGTCTCACTCAATTTGTATACTCTAGGAATAATTTATGATTGTTTTACCCGAAACACCTGCTTGAGACTAGTCAATAGGACTAGTCAGATACCCTATCTTCCACAAGGTGTATCTACAAATGTAAGATGACCCATAATCTGAAATTTTTATCACAGATACCTTAATAATTTCTATGAATATCCTCTAGATTTCAGGGTTTGAAACGT
Source organism: Picea engelmannii (assembly GCA_009831015.1). Taxonomy (NCBI): domain Eukaryota; kingdom Viridiplantae; phylum Streptophyta; class Pinopsida; order Pinales; family Pinaceae; genus Picea; species Picea engelmannii. Next base: position 525,438 of record ML789436.1, read on the forward strand.
TACATAAAAAAATTTATAGTGAAAATTCCGCGATGAATCAATTCAGGATGATTCCATAACCTTATCTTACACAGGTTGTATCTCCGAAAGTATAAGGCCTCGAGAGATGAAATTTGAACCCAACGTACCTTGATCCATATACTAAATATTCTCCAAGGGGTTCCCTTTGAAACATTGTATAAAAAAAATTATAGTGAAAATGCCAAGGTGTCTCATATGTAGCAGTGAAACCCCAAGACCTTGAGCTCCTATACCATATGTTAAGAACCAAATATCAATGTAGCATAGAAAAACCTCAGAATAAGTACTCAACGCCTTGAAAAAGAGAAAATTTCAAATAATAATCCTCTTCGAGGGGGAAACCTCCTTATACACCACATAAATGTTCAAATACAAGATGATTCCAAATGAAAATGTCTCCTTGGTATATATAGGAGACTAGGAGGTACAATTACAACTAACAGACCCAAGCCGACATAAATAAAATAACGTTACCAATGTAATATGCCCCAATTAAGGGGTAATGTTCCACTATTTAGGGCTTAACATTCTTGGTGTGTCATTTCATTTCCTTCCTGAGATTCCATAATTTCTTCAACAACTTATTCAAGATTTATTAGATCTGTATACCTATTTTGACTAGCCTCCCCTCTTTGAGATGTGCTTGGGGATCGAGTGTGGGGAGAAGGCGATTTTTCTCCATGACCTTGGGCCTGAGGTGCTATTGCTACCTTACCAGTGGTTTTCTTTCTTTTCAGCTACTACCATTATTCTTGATTCTACTCCTTCGACTGAGATGATTTGACTTGCAGACAACTTTTAGCAAAATGGCCATATTCATGACATGCCTTGCACTTGAATGGTAGCTATTCATAATCCACTTGTTGAATGTATGACCAACTATACAAGGTTAGCTGAATAGCCTTTGGTAATCATTTTTCCAAATCTATTTTTACACAGAGTTTGGCACAAGATTGTAGGCCGTCACGTGGTTCGACACGATCAATATATTTTCCTAGAGAGTTACCTATATTTCTTAGGGTTTCGTCATTCCAACAATTCAAAGGGAGAAAGGGGAGTCTTACCCAGACCAAAACTGTTGAGGGGATGTCATTTTTCGGGATGAAATCCAGGGTCCATTCGTTTAGATACATTCCTCGAGATCCCATGAAATAGTGGCCACTATGAAAGATTAGATCCCTATCTTCTTCTTTTTTTCAAATAGAAAAACAAAAAAAATTATCACAAAAAACCGAGGACAATTGGCCCTGGATCATCTTCTTTCAGTTTAGATCTAACCAATGATGCATGGCCTTAGGGGAGGGCCATAACCTAGTAAATTGCCTAATGATTTTGTTTTCATCCAACCGAAGAGAGAAAGGATGAGCCAACGAAGGATGAACATGCACTTTCGAGATTTATTCCATTTTCTTCATGAATCTTGTTGGAGCTTGCTTCATTATTTTCGCATATGATGAAATCAGAGCTTGAAAAGCTACGATGTCAGGAGGTAGAGGAGAGCTTGGGGGGTCCTCCCCCACCGACAGAGCCATGGTACGCACGTGCTATAGATCTTGGGAAACCCTAGTTGTAGAGCTCGCGACGATCTTCATAGTACGAAAATAATTGAGATCTGGGTTTTCTATTTCTTAATGGTCCATGAAAAACTAATTTAGAGGATTTGTTCCACAACTTCCATGTACTTCATATTCATTTGTATATGGATTATATCCATGTGTCTATAACACACACCAATGCACAATCTCTCACTTAAAGAAGTTCCCTTTTTAATTGTACAAAAAGTGGTGTTACAAATATCTCCAATTTCTCCTGTTATTTTTAGAGTTACAAATATCTTCGATTTCTCTAGAGTTTTCATGTTCAAGATTTGTTTGAAAGACACAGCATTGATTAGATGTGTATGTGCTTCACTAAAATGCTTTGGTCACTAAAATCAATCTAGTGTAATCCTTTAAATCAAATTCTAGTAAGACCAACAACACCATTGTGGTATTCAAAGTGTCCTTTCTTAATTGGGCCATGAGTGGTGTTACATCTATGCCCTTTGCCATTCTAATAAATGGGTTTGTTTCATATTTTTTTTAGGCTAGAAAGGGTATTGTAGTAGGGTTGCCCCTTGTCACCTCTCCTTTTCCTCATTGTGGAAGGCCTAAGTAGGGCATTTATAGAAGCTAAAATTTCACCAATTCGTATCTTTGATCTCCGATCGAGCTCAACAATTCGTATTTTTGTATCAATTTCACCCATTTAAATTTTCAGGGACGGGACTTTCGCTGATTTAAACACATGCAGATAATCAATCCAAGGACCAATATTCCCACTGCTGGAATTATGGCGAAAAAATACCGCTTCATAACTTTATTTCCTCTRTTCGGTTCAAGAAGGGTTGCCAATCTTCTGAAATTCTAATARTCGCTCCTATTTTTTGTTGTTTAAATTGCATTTTTGGATGCAGGGACTTGGATTATACAACTTARTCACTTAAATTTACAGATSTAATTAATCCTCACCAGATTTCAGGCAAAATCAAACGGGTGGTTAGCCTACTTTTAAGGGAAGGCCTCTCTTTAAAAATTTCAGCCAAATTTGGTGCTTTTACCACCAATGCGCTTTYCCAGCGGCCTGGCAGATCRAATATGGAATGGTGATATGGATATGAATGCCTCAAAGATTAAACTGAAAGTTGTTACTAGTGACGATGTTAAAAGCACTGATATCTTTGCAAGTGATAACTAAAAAGGGGCCATTCCTTGTAGAGGTTTCGTTGAAAAAATAATTACGAAAAATAATCATTTATATGTGATGTGGATGTGAGTATATCACTCTCTATTTGAATATTGATTCTTTGTTCTCTTTATATGATACTTTTGGATCATGCAAATTACTTTTGTTTTTTTATTTTAAATTCAATTACTACATGTGAGGGTTTTTCTGTCATTGTAGGGTTTTCATTTTCTCAACATCTAGGGTTTCTGCTTAGTTGAAGGTTGAAGGTTTGAAGTGGCGTCGTGTGGTTTTCGATTTTATGTTTTTGGATGTAATGAAGGAGTTTCGTGTTGCTTTGGTCCCTCTCCAATTCCTAAGCCGTGTTTTTTCTGTCGGATCTTTTTCCCCGATGACTGTCCAACGTTCCATCTCACCATGGAGAAGGAACAATTGGATTTTGGTGGTAGCCCGTGTTAGACCCGTGCATTCAGAGCACAGTCAAACTTTTATCATGGATATTTTATGTTCGTTCACTGGGTCGATCCAGACGATTTGGCCAGGACACCGAGGCTTAATTCTGGAGAACCTTGGACTTTGAATCCTCGAGTAGCGTTAGAGGTGTTGGCGGGAGCAGAAACCTAGATACCTAAGTATGGACCTCTTCGTAATGAAATTAGCAAAAACTCACGCCCTCTCTCTCTCAGTCTAGGCCTCTGGCTTCTCCATCAATTGCTGTCGAAATAGAGCAGAGGGCGAAGGTGATATCCGACGAGGAGACGCGTCAAGGTTCTGGGAAGGCTAAGAAAAGGTGCATCTGGGAAAGGCTAGAGAAAGTCTCAATGGTGGTCGAGAAATATGTTAGGCATGATGATATCCCGAAGGTTCTTGGTAAGGCTCTGGTGGGACCTTTTCGTTGGAATTCAATCAGTGAAGGTTCTCTGAAACAATGGATGGAGAAAAAACAGGTGGCCAATTGTAGGGTATGCACCAGTCTTCCATATTTTGGTGTGGGTATGGCTTTGTTTTCTGTTTGGTTTAGAGGAAGATTGTGCAAAAATATTAGGCCATTCATGGAATTGGGGGCCCTCTGACCTAGTTCTTAAAAATGGGCTATGGATTTTTATCTAGCAAGGGCCCCAGTGGTTGTCCGGAAGGTCTCGGAAATCCTTCCCGACCTTCTGCTGGTGTTTTGGAATGAGACCTTCCAGCATGCTATTGGGAACAAAATTGGGAGCTTTGTAACTTTGGAGCCGAATTGAGACTCCAAGACAAATAATCGATGGGCTGACCTCCAGGATGGTCTGTTGGGGAAATCGATATGGTTTTAGACGAGAAAACATGGCAGAAAAATATTAATTATTGGAGGCCACCCTTTCGTTGTTTTGCATGTCATGAAGCCAACCACCTCCAAGCTTAATGCAACAAGGTTTTACCTACGTTAGTATGGAAAAACAAATATATGGGTGAGAAAGGCCAAAGTATCAAGGTCCAAAGGCATGTAGGAAGAGGGTTTACAGGTGGCTTGCAGGTAGAAGTCAAAATTGGGATTTCTCCTTTGGATACCAGAGTAGCGCATGCGGATGAGGCAAGGACTCGGTCTGGTTCATCTAATTTTGATTTTGGTAAGTCTAAACCTGTCTCTATTTCAATTTGTGTTATGATTTCCATGGAATAGATGGGGAAAGTTACCATTGCCAAAAAAGAGAAGAAACAATGGTTGCATCCCCATCAGAGCCTTTTTCTCCAGATCTGCCCCTCCAATCAGGTTGCCTCGATGCCAAAGACTCTTTGTTGTCTCCTCTTTTGTGGCATCCCGAACGTGCAATGAGCTCTAATAGCAATGAGGGTGCAACAAGTGTGGAGCTCGCCCCCTTATCCTTGTGCACAAAAAATGATCGTTCCCCTAGAAAGGGCTATGCCCTTCGTCCTCGTGTGAAACTTGAAGAGGACTCTTCTTTGCAAGGGGGCCTAGCTATCGATCCTCTTTAGACTAATCCGATTGGAAGGAAATCACATATGTTGAAGGCTCAACAAAAGGTGGTTCAGGATATTAAGAAAGGGAAACAAGCCATCATAACCAGGGCCCTTGGAGCAAGGAAAGCCCTGGAAAATTCTTTCGCATAATTGTGTTATCCTTTAATGCTAGAGGGGTAGGGGGTGCTTGCAAACAATTAGCTCTCAAAATGATTATTCAAAGCCACAAGCTGGACGTAATCTTAGTTCATGAAACGATGGTGGATAGAAATAGAGCTAGAGATGCTTTCGAACCATGGCTATAAAATTGGTCCTTTTGCAGAGTGGATGCAAAGGGTTAGTCGGGTTATTTGATTTCTAGGTGGAGTCCTGCCTTCAAAGCTATTTCTTCATCTTCACTCAATTATGAAATCTCGGTCAAATTGGAAGTTAAAGAGTTGGATATAGTGATGATTGTTCTAAATATTTACGAGCCCTATGTTGAGAGAATCCCTTTTTGGGAAAATCTCGTAGAGGTAGGTGCATTGATAGACCCACATATTCTCATTAGTGGGGACCTAAATATAACAATTTTCTTGTGGGAAGTGTGGGGGAAAAATCTTAGGAAGGTCCCTCAAAGTGGTTTTTTCTCTGCATTTTTGGAAAAGCATCATCTAGTAGACGTCGAACTTGTTAAGTTAATGCCAACATGGAGGAACTTTTGAGGTAATGAGGATGTGATACCTAAATGAATATATTGCTTCTTTGTTTCTGAATCATTGGTGGATAATACATATTTAATGAATTCCTGGGTGTCAACAAGAGGTCTGTCTGATCACCTTTTGGTTTAGTTCAGAATGGATATCGACAAGGAGAAGCCTCCTTCTCCTTTAAAGTTTAATCATTCTTGGCTTTTGGAAGAGGATTACAGAAAGATAGTTGAGGACTCTTGGGAGCATTTGATCTCCTCCTCTTCTTCTTCATTCATGTTCCAATTAGCAAAAAACATCTCTAGGGTCAAAGTCGCTTTGAAAAAATGGCTCCTCTCCTTTAATGAGAAGTCCCAAGCCTTGTTGAAACACTCCGAGCTAGATATTAAGAAGTTGTATGAAGACAATGCCTTTGGGCTTCTATCTCAAAATGGCTTATCTCATTTGAGAGCTTTAGAATCCACTAAACATGCCATATTGGAGAAGGAAGAGGCCATTTGGATCAAGGAGGGGGAAAATAACACAAAAATTTCCACCAGTTCGCGAAATACCAGAAAAAACTGAATACCATCTGGGAAATAAAATTGCTAGAAGGAACATTAGTGAATTCCTTCAAGGATAAGGCTAATGAGGGGTTCTGCCATTTCAAATCACTTTTCAAGGAACCAGATGGATGCCCTATCCATGAAATATTAGAGGTGATCTCCAAATTCCCTCCTATTTTTTCGGAAGAAATGAATTAGTCTTTGGAAGAGGAAGTTCTGGAAGAAAAAGTTCAAGCTACTCTCACCTCCAGGCAGAAAGGAAAAAGTCTTGGTCTTGACGAGCTCATAGTATAATTTTTCCTTGTCTTTTACGAGCTCTTAAAAGATGACTTGTTAAAAGTGGTTAGAGAATCTCGATTCAATCCAAATTTTTTTGGGGGATCAATAAACTCCACTTTCATCACATTAATTCCAAAAAACAAGTTGGAGTTTCTTTTGATGACTTCTGGCCTATTTCATGTTGCAATGTGATATATAATGTTGTGGTCAAGATTATTGCTTCGAGGCTAAAGAAAATTCAGAGTGAGGTTATATGATCCAGGTGGATATCAGTGGCCACCCACCTTTTCCAACTCGCTCAAAACAATTTTCTGGCAATTTTGGCAATTTACTATTTTTAGCAGTTTGAACTTCTGGGGCCATTTTGAGGGCCTAAATGAAGGTTTTTCGGGATCGATCCTTTTAATGATATTTGAAGGCATGATTGAGCCCTCAAAATGAATCTCCTCGACGATACCTTTCCAACGGGCTATCATGCGCCTAAAACGAAGATCGTATGCAAAAGTTACAACCCGAGGAAGTTGATGTACTGACTTACCCAAACGGGGCCCTCATGACTTTTGGTGCTTCATCTCCTAGGGTTAGGTTTTTGGATGTCTAGGGTTTTTGACATTCCTGTTTATTGTAAAAAGGCCTTCAGAGCCTCATTGTAATCATATTCTTGCGAATGAGCGCAACCGTCACATCTCTTCTTAGAGATAAGTCGTCAGCATTCCAACAAGCTTGTTTTTCGTTGCATTTTACAGTTTCAGCTTATTTCGTTATTGAATAAAAAACTAGTTTTATTGTATCTCTGTTATTCTATGTTAAACATATTTTAACAATCTATATTCATTTCATTCTACTCATAAAATTTGGATCAGTGGTATCAGAGTGGTCTGCTCCTTGTCGTCTTAATGCATGTCCCCAACGAGGTCAGGGTACAAAGAATTGGGTCTCGAGCTTGTTTCTCTTGAGTACAAAATCTCTCGCACACCCAAGCGACCTCTCATGGCAGGAGTAAAGAAAGATGAAGGGACAGGAGATCCTTTCAAAATGTTGCTTGAGGAAGCCCTCACGCAACAGAGGAACGAGATGATGGATAGTTTCTCGCAAATCCTTCGACGACTACCAACAGGCGATGCATCTTCCTCAAGCGAAGGTGCCCACTTCCGCCCCCTTCAAGGTACAAATAAACTTCGATATTCCTATATTTGAAGGTCAGATAGACACAAATGTTGTAGACAAGTGGTTGAATCTACTAGAAGGGTATTTTTCTGTCCATAACTTTTCAAATAGAGAAAAGATTACTTTTTCACTCCTCAAAGTTGTTTCGCGTGTAAAAGATTGGTGGGAAACTTTCTGTGAGCAAAAACAAACAGAGGAACCCTCATTATTTACAGTCGCGGCCACCTGGGAATCCTTCAGGGATGATATTAAGGAACAATACTACCCTGTCGAAAGTTATGACGACTTGTATACCAAATGGACCACACTGCAGCAAGAAAGAGACCAAGCAGTGCTAGAGTTCACAAATACCTTTCATACATTGCGCACCAAGCTGTGTATCAAATATTTAGAGCGACATCTGATGCTCAATTATCGCGGTCTATGCATAGATACATCCAGACTGAAATGGAATTTCTGGACATCTTGTCCTTGGGCGCGGCCTATTGATATGTTGTCAAAATCGAGCAGAAGCTCAAACAAAAGACGCGACAATTTGGGCCTGGGAACCCCTCACAGCAAAAGCCAGGAAGGGTAAACATATTAAGGCAAATGTAAAAATATGGTGTGATCTTAACTTGCAAGTTAAGAGCATAAATAATGAGAATACTAAAGATCGACATATGGTAGTCTAGGCATTCAACTTATTTCAGTACATAACATGGAGTGGTTCAACAAGTAATATGTAATTTAGCCTTTCCCTAGATAGTATGTTAAAGACACGTGGATGAATAGTAAATGTAGCATAGTAAATTTAAGTTTTGAATATTTTAACAATTTATCTAGGAGGTGGGGTTTGTAGGTGTAAGTGTTTTTATTATATAAATATAGTTTTGAAATGGACAAGTTTTTATTATTATATAAATATAGTTTTGAAATGGGTGTGTAGTGTTTTGTATTGGGTTAGACATTCGCCTTCTTATTAACTTTATAATAGAAATGGATCAATGGATAAACACTATGTTGTGGAATGTGGATTTTAATGGTTGCAACATGTATTTTGGCATAGTAAAATATATTGGTTATTTTTATTTGTCTATGTTATTATTATTATTGTTCTATATCTTTAAAGGTGTTTTTAAGGAACAATTCCTTAACAAATTATCGTTGTTTATCAAGGGCATCTTGCACACAACCATATATCCTTTGTTGACACTGTATCACAAACAACCACTAGTTATTAAAACATAATAGGCCACAACTCACTATCCAAAAAAACACTCTATCTTTGTTTTACAACATATCCACCTTGTATTCTCTTCTATGTTGCCTCTGCTTCGGGGTATGCTAGTTATATTATAAGATACATATGCATAACTTAGTAATCTACACATAACATATCATAGATATGCATAGTTGGAAAATATAAAAGCATTGTGCCTCTTATTTTGTTTAATCTCTTGAAGAGATGAATGCTAAGTGGCCAAGGCTCTAATTTCTCTACTATCAACCTACCATCTCTCTATGTTAGGACCAAACATAGTGAATATATATATATGAAAGAAACACAATTTGTATTAAATTAAAAAAAGTTTCATTGAAGCTAGAAGTGTATTACATCAAACTCATTCAAAAGTAATTTCTGACTATCGAGGCTCAACAACCTCAATTCAAAATTGGCTAACCTAGTTTTCCAGTTGTGCAAAAATGCCACATTCCAAGATTTCTTACATGAATATATTCTTACGAATTGCTTGCATAACAATAGACAAAAACAATACATGATTAAGTTGGATTGTGGGCCCAACTTCTTGTCACCCTCGATTGAGTTATTGAAGGAGATTTCTTCTTCTTTCCTACTACCGTCTAGACTTATTTT
>ML789437.1:39312-49997 GCA_009831015.1 Picea engelmannii
CTGCAGTGCGCACCAACTGGGAAAACTGCAGTCCTGAGATGTGACAAATGAGAAACTGGCGCCCTGTATTTATAGTAATCCTGCCAGTTTACTGGGGCCGACTTCTCCTTCTAGGTAGGTGTCTGTTCAGTATATTATTATTAATTCTGTCCGACTTCTTCTCTTGGAGGCTAATAGCCTAATATAAATTATATTCTTGAGTCGACAAGGCTTCTAGGGTTATTAGCCAATTCATCAGGGTTTCTCTTGCTTCCTGGAGTCTTCTATTCTCATCAGGTTCACATGTAGAGGTAAATACCTCCCGCAGCTACCATAATATTAACATCACGAGCTATAAAGAATCCTCAAAATGTATGACACCAATACTATCAATAATGATAGTATTAGAGCGAGGGAGGTTGCTATCATGTCAATTCAGGGAATTGCATTACAAATTCATCTTTAAGTTATGACATACACTAACACAACCCAGTAGAGTATGCCTTTGTGACTAGATTTTAGTATATGACAACCACGAGTTATAAAGAATCCTCAAAATGTATGACAACAATACTATCGATAATGATAGTATCAAAGTGAGGGAGTAAGCTATCATGTCAACTCAGGGACTTGCACCACAAACAATTTTTAAGTTGTCCCATACACTAAAACAACCTAATAGAGTATGCCTTTGTGAGTCATGGTTTGCCTACCTCCCTTTGGTCCATTGGACTTTGAGGAGGTCATGAGATCGAACCCAAGGAGGTCTTGTGTTAGCCATTGTGACCAAGTTGGACTAACCAATGTGAGTGGCTTGGCATGTGCTCCCAAGTGAACATGATGCTTGGTTATTCCTAGGTATATCGGTCCAAATTAATCCCATCCACAAAGTGTGGAGATACCACGATTGTCAAACAAAAAAAAATAAAAACAAGACAACTAATTCAATACTCCAGAGATTAGTAACTTCTCTCTACTTAAGAATCCTCAAAGCAACACATTCTAAAAATGTTCACTTACATCTAACCTAAAACTAAATAATTTATAAAAAAAAGAAAAAAAATTATAATACATCACAAACTATAAAAAAACCTACAAAACATGATATTGATTTTGTAGATGACATTAATTTCAAAATGAAGAAACACACTATCACATCAAATCACTAATTTACATTTTAAATTAATTTTTTTACTATTAATAAAACCACATATAAATTAAATTAAAGTTTTTTACAATTTGAGTGAGTTTAAGAGTTAAGAATATGTGTTTCAAATCTTATAAGTTCACAAGTTCAAATCCATAGGGGTAGAGCATGTACACTTTCGTAAACTTTAACACTTAAATCACTCTAGGGAGTCCCTTATCCCACAAACAAAGGTATCTCATATACCAATTTAATATACTTACCTATAACTTAAAAAATATATTGTTATTATTATTATTATTAATTTATAAATTTTAAATTTAAATCATAATTATAAATATAAATCTTTATAATATGAAGAGAAGGGCACTAAAGGTGATGTAAATTTGGACAAATTTCTTATTTTTTGTTGTTTAAATTGCATTTATGAATGCATAAATGGATTTAGGGTACTAAAAAATCCTTGGGGCACTTGGATTATACAAACTTAGCCACTCAAATCTGTAGATCCAACCATTCATCACCGGATTTCGGACAAAATCAAACGAAAAAAATTACTGAAAAACAACCAAAAGATAGAACGTTTAAATACCGCTATAATAAAATTTAAAATTTCATTTTATTTTTAAATTGCGATTTGATTTTTTATATAAAAAATAAGATGCCAAATCTCAATTTTCTCCGACAAAGAAAAATGTTGGTTTTCATTTTTTTAATACATAAAGAAAATTGCATTTCCATTTGTCTGACGAAAACAAGATTGTGCAATTTCATTTTTCAGATGTACAGATCATCATCATCCATGGCGAAATCGAATCCAGACACGAGTTCGAATCCCCTCGCGCATTAGTCGCTCAGGTGGTTTTCAACTCTCAGGTGGACTCCCGAAAATTCTGTCCGAAAAGCTGTTTCTCGAGCCATGGGTTCTGCAGGCGCACCAGTAGGAGGAGGAGGTGGATTCGATATGCAGAAATTCTTCAAACCGGGAAGCCCAGCAAACGCCAATACCACCATGGCAACACTAAATCCTCCTCCTCCCTCCCCTTCGGCCCCTTATCCTCCGCCCCAATACCACCCACCATCGTCCTCCACATATCCGCCTTTAATCAACTCCTCGTTTTCATTCCCGGCCCAATACCACCATCCCTACCTGCAAAACCCCAATCCAAACCCTAACCCTAATCCCAACCACGCGCCTCCACCCGCTGGCCGCCCCTTCCCTTATCCCTACGCCGCCGCGGCTCCCGCGCAGCCCTCGATCCCGCCACCATCACCGCTCCGCTCTCCGATCTCTAGCCCTCCGCTCGACGGGGCGCGCTTGATGGCCCTTCTCACTGCCCATTCTTCCAGCGAAAACAACCCTAATTTGCCACCTCCGAATATGGAGCTCCCGCCACCAGCGTTAAGCTCCCCGCCGGAGCCTTACGGCCACGGTCCTATGGCGCCCCCGGGGGCCCTCGCGCCCGCCATCCCCACCGCTCCGCCGGTGAGCTTGGCGCCCCCCACCAGGTTGCCCAGCAGCAAATTCCCCAGGGGGAGGCATCTGCACGGCGATAACGTCGTTTACGACATCGATTTGCGGTTGGCAGGCGAGGCGCAGCCGCAGCTCGAGGTTACCCCGATCACGAATTACAGCTCCGAGCCACTTCTTGTCGTCGGGCGGCAAATTGCGGTGAACAGGAACTACATTTGTTATGGATTGCGCGCTGGGACCATCAGGATTCTCAATATCAATACCGTGGTCAGAGCGTTGCTGCGCGGCCACACGCAGGTATGCTGCCTTATTGTTCTTCCTTTAATTCAATTTATTTTGGAAAGAATGACGCATATGTAATGCCTTCAAACTCTGCCAACAATTTAATTGCCAGGGCTCTATGCCGGCCAGGGCTTGATTCAGGGTCATTAACGTAGGACGCCCGTCTCAACCACTAAACCTATCGCCTTCAATCTCTGCAACAATTAATTGCCAGGGCTCTACGCCCCCAATCTGGGGCATTAACGCGAGGACGCTCCCGTCTCAATCACGAAACCACAGTCGGACATACTTTTAATTGTAATTACCTGTTTTATGGTCTTATCTGTTGTTTGAATTCTTTATGTAAACTCCCTTTCTCTCAAAGCTTTATTACTCCCGCTACTTGTTGCTTGAATTCTTTATGTAAACTCCCCGTCTCTCAAAGCTTTATCACTTTCGCTGCTTGTGAATTCTAGTATTCAAATTTTAGCGTGATGACTTAATGGGGAGCTCCACATCCACGATGAGACCATGCATTCTTAATAAACATGGAATTATGCTTGAACGCTGAGCATCATCAACTCAAAAGCAAATCAGTGGATACTGGATTGCTGTTCTTAAGTTACAAGGCAAATCAAAACTTTGTTGATATTGGAGGCCATTAATAATGAAATGTGTTGCAAAAATTGTGCTCTGCAATAACTTGGCAAGGTTCTGAAGAATGAAAATTGGAAAAAAACAAAAAAAATTTGCTATAAAATGCATATATTTCATAGTTTTTCAACTAAATCGGCAACCAAATGAGAACGAAAAATGCATAAATTTCATACAAATCAGCAGGTAAAATTTTGAGAAAAATAAGGGCAGAATTTGCTTTAAACAATCCAGATGCCAACCTGCAAACTCAGGAACTTTTAAAAAATCGCGTGATTTTCTGAAAATCTCGGTGTTTGTTTCAGCCGGCCAATCTTCAAGCAATTTTTTCAGCTGATTTCTCTGGCAGAGATTGACTAGCCAATCAATTGACAATTTTTGCCCCACTGAATAAAACAAACATGAGCTGTTTTAAGAGTGGAGTAAATCTAAACCTAGAAATGCAATTTTCCCATGGGCACCTGTATCAACTGGAAGAGAAAGTTGAACATGTGCAAGATATGGTTCAAAGTGTAAGGCTTTCTACAGACAGCACAATTGGAAAACCAAATTAACTGTTTTGTGTGCATGTTTTAATATAGATTATTTGTGTAAATTTACTTACCGTCAAAACTTTATTCCTCCTGTAACTTGCATTTTTTTTCTCCCATTTTGAGTTGATGAAGCTGATGGCTCAATCATAACTCCATGCTTATTAGGCATCTGTGTTCTCACCATGGCTTAAGAGGCCTAAACAGGGTTCTTATGAATTTTCGATCATAGCTCCTAATTATCAAGGCAGACACACCTACTTGGATTGCCTGCGCTTAAATCTTCAGTAGACAAAGATTGCTATACAACCTTAAAGACAATAGCAGATGCTCATAATATGATCTCAACCAGAATCTGATCTTGAGCTGGTGAAGCTCTGGCTCAAATGTAACTACATACTTCACACCATGGCTTGGGAGGTCCAAGCTGGCTGCTTAAAAATTCTTATCTTCACAACTTTTAACTGAACTGCTTAATTGGGAATATCAGATTTTCAGCAGATTATACAGCCTTTAAAAAGTTCGGAACATATAAAGCAAGATGGAACATTATTGAACTCGGGTCATTAATATTAAATAAACCGAGTTTTTAAAGAGTTGAGTAGATTTAAAACTAGAACTGCAATTGTACTTGGGCACCTGTATCAGCTGGAGTTGAATATTTGCAAAATATGGGCCAAAGTGCATTATCTTTTACAGACAAAGGAGGATCAGAAAACCTAAAACTGCCATTTGGAGATACAATATAGCATATTCTGCACCCATAATCTAGTTGAAGATGAAAAGTATACATTACTCAAATGCTTTATTTATGGAAGTTGCTAAACAAATATGACTGCATTAAGTATGGTATAATTTTCCAACTCTTAACAGACAAAACACCTTATTTATTTGGGATATTTATAATATAACTAAAGCTGATAAAGGGCCATTTACTACTGCTCATTAGGTTAAGATAAGTTTTATTTGAATAGCTGCTTGTTTGAGTAAGAGTTGCATTTCTTAGCAGTTTTTCAAAGTACCTTATCTTTTTCTTTGACAAAAAATAATCTACATTTTTCTCGCATGCTTGGAAAATATTATTGTGATTTCATTACCGTGGCATACATGGCTGACTAGCTTCTGACAGCTGGGTATCTGCTTCATGAAAATTTCAAACTCTTCTTCCACCAGACTGTAATGCCAACTTTAGCTCTTTTTGGGCCTCCAACAGCTCCCATATCATATTTATATGCAATAAATATGAAGAATTTAACTACTGAAGCACATAAATATGATTTCTACATATTTATTTAATTCAGTTCAGCATTTTTGGCATTCACGCATGTGACATGGTATATACAAATTGAACAGCAGACTGTACATAATTCACAACAGCATTACAATTATGCAATTTAATGTCAAAATACAGAATTCACAGCAGCATACAGATTTAATACACTATACAAAATATAAAAGCATCAACAACAAAATACAAATAACAATGAAATAGCTATCTTTTATGAAGCTGTGCATGAGGAAACTGACTGCATGGAACCAATTTTCCAACCTGTTTCCAGTATCTACCACGGATACCACACATGAGCTGGGGCTATGAAACAAGAAGGGTGAAATTTCACCTACCTGTAGTCTAACTCATAGATAACTCCAACTATGGTGCCCCATGATCTTAGCGGAATTGTTGTAGTTGCTGAAGAATCCTAGTTTCATGTAGCACTCTCTACCAGCTCTCACTGAACATACAAGACTTTCCCCATATCGACACTCACCTTGCTTGGCTATTCCATTGCCAAAACTTTCACTTGTTGGATGAGATGATAAATAGACCATGGATCTATGGGAAACACTTCAGCAAACCCTGATCCGGCATAAACCTTGAACATAAATATCACATAGAGAGAAGTGGACCCATGGACAAGAGATATGGTGCTATTAGGAAAAAAAATCAATCACTAATGAATCCAAGATGATGATATAAAAGGCCCATAAGGTGTGTATTTATACACAATTTATGAGCTGAGGTGGCGCCTTCCCTCATAAGGGGGTTATGGGCCCACCTAAATGCCTAGGTTGGCCTTTGCCGCCTAGAATTATATAAAATAATGTTGTCTAGGTCAACTATTAAACCATAACCTAGACAATAATGAGGGTTCTTAACCATAATATCAAGTAACCACAAGTGAAGATTACCATCATTTCAAAATCCCCCCTTAATATGAGGATGGGGTAATGGAGAAAGATGATAAAGTACAAAAGGAGTAGGCATACCCAACTCAATAGAGAGACGACTGTAGTTGTATTAAGAAAATGGGTTTGTGATGACTCAACTCAATACAAACGTGGAAGGGTTTATGAATACCCAACCATCATCAACATAGAACTGTGCAACTCTTGAAGAAATGCTACCATTGAATTGCTCATCATCTTGGGGAATTTGTTCTTGATCTGTCCATCTGATAAAGAAGCACTGTAAAGAGGCATAAATTCAAGAGAGAGACGGTATAAAAGTGAGTGGTATACCCAACTCAATGAAGAGCAAACCATAGTTGGAAGAAGAGAGAGTGGGTTTGTGATGACCCAGCTCAATACAAGAAGTGTCGTAAAGAGGCATAAATACAAGAGAGAGAGGGTATCAAAGTGAGTGGGCATACCCAATTCAATGAAGGGTTAGTTGAAGCTGGAAGAAGGGAAAGCGTGTTTGTGATGACCCTACTCAATACAAAAGTGGACCCAATATTTGCTGGAAGAATGCTGCCACCAAACTAATCATTTGGGAGACTACAATACAAAACCACCCATTTGAAAAAGAAGCATTGGAAGAAACATCTTGAATACGAATCAACTCTAAGCTACTCATCCATTGAAGGATAATGATTATTGAACTGCTCGTTCGCTGAAAGAATGATGCCACTGAATTTCTTATTTGTTGGAAATTATTGTCACCGATCTACTCATCCAATGAAGGATGTTTGGAAGACACATCTTAGCAATACTGCACATCTACTAGAATAATAGTGTCAGTGGTCCATCCATATGAAAATGTGTCGGAGGGAACATCCTGTAAGAGAGAAGAGATGGAAGTACCCAACGCTAATAAGATTAGTGGTCGTTGAAATGAGAGTAGGAAGACCCATCTCCATATATCATAAAGAGTTTGAAGACAACTAGGAATGCTTAAAAACAATAGGGTGTGGGTTTGTAAATCCTCAATATTGATACACTTGAGAGAGCACAACTGAGAAGAAAGCTTGAATATAATACGAGAGCTTGAACACAATTAAAAGAACACAAATATGATAGGGCTTTGGGTGTGTAAATACCCAACATAGATGCACTTGAGAGAATGAAGCGCAAAAGGAAGCTCAAATACAAGATGAGAGTGGGTTTATAAATACCCGTCTGCTCACAAAGATTTGCCATGGCCAAAATATAGAATGGTGGTTGAAATACAATTGAGAGTTGTTATGTGGATAACGAATTCAAAAACATGGTTGACTATAGTTGAAAATAAGTGAAAGGGTTAATGAATACCTGTCTCAATGCATGGATGGCCCTATGCATAATATCCTCCTTGAAGATAGACATGAGGCAAAGAAGAGAAAGTATTAGATTGCACCTTCCCCCTTAATGTTGAGCGTGGGCTAGTGGAAAATAAAACCTCCCCAAAACACCATAGTAGCAATTACCAACATGGTTCCACAACTTGGTAAAGGTGGCTTTTGGCTGAAGTTTGAAGGAAAGAGCCATTGAAGTATGCTCATCAATTGAAGGAGAACCAAGGAGCACAATCTGTTGATGAGAATAAAATTGCCATTTAAAGTACATCCAAGAGAAACCAGGATCACAACTGGGAACGACAAGATCCATGTGAAACACTGAATGATCTTGTATATAGTATACCCAATAAGGACAAATAACATAGCGTCGAAGACAAAAATTCACACAATCAAGTTGATCCACTGAAAGAAGGCAAGAATCATTTGTAGAGTCATCAATAAAAATAGTGGGGAAGATCCCGTGGACTTGTGAGTGTTGATAAGGGTCTCCCTTTGCAAACAAGTGGCGATAGGCTTGTTAGAATCACTATGAATCACCGCTAGAAGTTGAGGAGTAGGTGTCACATCACCAACCACAACATCGAATAGAAAGATACAAACCACTGGAAGACAAAGGATGTCTCCAAATAAGGTGGAGTCAATTTTAATATCCCTAGGGTTTTAGGGCTTGGTAAGAGACTTAGGCCAGTTGCAAACAAGCTGATTGAGCAATAATCCACACAATAATTTTTTTTTATAAACAGTAAGCAAATCTGCCCAGCCAATTCATGAACAGAATCACTACCAATGCACAGTTATATCAGCAGAGACTATATCATACAGTATACAGTGACTATAAACCAATTGCAACAATATCTAAAACTGTATCCCAAACCAGCAGTAAAACTGTATCGAAAACCAGCATGAGATTGTATCCAAAACGGTATCCAAACCGACAGTAAACAGTGTCCAAAATCAGCAGTAAATAGCTTCAAAACCCAGAAGTAAACCCCCTAAGGGCTGCTGTCACACACCGAGACAAATAACCAACAAATTGTAGCAGCAAATTTGTAACAGAAGTTTATCTGAATTAACCCTAACCTCTACCACAACATGAAACCAAGAAACCTATGCTTAGAAGGCTCCTGGCAGGGCTCTGCTCCTTCAGTGTGCCTCACTGTCCTTCTGTCAGCCATTGTAATAATGATGCTGCTACTCAGAAAGGGCCTCGGTCCTCCCCAAACATACCTGCGGCACACTCTAGCAGCCTGTTATAACCCTCGCTGCTGTGTAAAGGGGATTCGCTGCCCTTATGAAACCCATCAGACCTGTAAACTGAAGAAAACTGAGGTACTATGAGGCTGCCAACTAAGGTCTGTCTTTGACCTTGAGTTTGGCTCTAAGTTTAATATTCCAACTGTCCATTGCTGCTGTTTTAGGACAGCAAACAGTCAAGTAACTTTTTGCTCATAATTTTTATGGTTAAGTGTTCTTTTGAAGTGTCCTTGCAAGTGTTTTCACACCAATGGTTAGCACATGCAATAATACTCAAAACAAATAACACTCCTCGGATCTTTACAAATCTAAAATACTGATCTACACATCTAAGCATGCATGAAATTGGACAAAGGTATTTTTGGTCAACATTACCCTGGATAAAAAACCCCCCAGGGGAAAACCAGTTTGGAGATAGATGTATATAGAAGATCTCAAAGAAAGATGTACAACAAGGAAAACATATACAAGTGAACCTGATACAATAGCATGCCCTCTCGGATGCTTTGGAGTCCCTTGAAGCTAGGTGCCCTTTGCCTTGGTGTGCCCTTCTTCCTTTGCTAATGCCTTGACCTCTTTCCTTGCCTCTTGCCTTGCCTTTGCCCTTTGCTTGTACCTTTAACCTTTGCCTTGCCTTTGCCTTGCCCTTGGTCTTGCGCCCTCCTCTCAAGAGTGCATCCCTCCAAGGATAGATGCGCACTAAGCTTAAGTGCACCCCTCCTCAAGCAAATACTCCACAATAAAATGCGCCCTCCTTTACCAATAGAGAGCACCTCTCCTCAACAAGTAAGTATCCTCCTCAAGGAGCGCCTCTCCTTAGCTTGATGCGCCTCTTCTCTCAAGAATGTGCTCCTCCACAAGCTAATGCGCCCCTCTCTAGATGTATACGCCCTCACACTGTAAATTTTTCAGACCCCAACCCAGTTTCAGTCTCGCTGATTTTCAGCCAATGTTAAATGCCCAAACCCAGTTTTATATCAGTATATAAAAACTTAGCAGAAAATAAACTTCAGAATTGAAACATGAGGATTTTGAACATCGTTTATAACGCAGAAATAAAATATCAGTAGCATATAAAAACTCAGAAAATATAGACACAGATATTTGCGGTCTAACTTTGACCCTGGAAAGACCCACAAGGGGAAAACCAGTGAGAGAGGAAGATTTTTATTATTTAGGAGCTTCAGAGAATTCTGTTACAACATATTCATCTTCAGAAATTTAAATGACAAACTTATCTCGACAACCGTGCCAAATCTTCACACAGGAAAATGAGCCAAACTTCTCAAAATTCTTTCCAGAATTTTTTGCAATAAATTGCAGGTCTGCTTCTCGATTTCTGTGCCTCCAAACTGCTGTATGGTCACCTTGAAATTCGTGCCAACTGCCTCAGCCCAAAACAGAGCAATAAATGCTGTACGACCACCTTGGGAAATGTGCCAAAACTTCTAGAAAACAACACAACTATTTCTTCTCGAAATCTGTGCCACAATAACAGTCGTACGGACCGTACATAATCCTTACAGTACGGACTGTATGGAATCCATATAGTATAGACTGTACTTTTTGCCTCGGTTTTTGTGCCCTTTTTTTCCCTACTGTATGGAATTTGAAAATTCGTACAGTACGGTCTTTTCTGCTGGACTGTACCTTGCCTCGATTTCTGTGCCTGCTCTTCTTGCTGTACGACCTGCTCAATCTGTACAGTACGACCTGCCTTCAATGCTATCCTTGCTGCCTCGATTTCTGTGCTAGTTTGCTGCCTTGGGATGCGTGCCCTAGCTCGAAAATGCTCTATCTCATGCTCTCTCAAAAATGAATCAACCACC
>ML789437.1:63005-94985 GCA_009831015.1 Picea engelmannii
AGCTTTGCATGTTTCTTCTTCTGGAAGTGCTACCGTGGGGATCGAATCTAATTTCTTGACAAACTTCTGTTGATTAGCCGTGGGGGGGCGCTTCGAATTTGCAGCAATCAAAGCTTTGAAAGCCGAGATCTCCGGAGGCGGGTTGAGAGGAGGGGCAGAGCCCCCGCTGGGATCCATGGGAGAACCTCTGCTGGAACTCTACATTCGCGGGCCTGTGCAGGCTGGCTTCCAATAGCCCAAGCTCTCCGAACTGTCAGGCTGATAGGTCTTCTACTGGGAGATCCTCTGAAGCAGCGTAGAGGGCGCTGGCCTGCGGCCAGGGGCGCAGTGCGGCGGCTAGGTTTTAGTTCCCTCCTCCTCAGAATGGAGGGAAGCTCCAGCAGAACTCGGCCTAACTGTCTCCAGGGAGGAGCTTCAACTTTCCGTTGAAGCCCCAGTGGAAAAAACCTTGCACGAGTCTTCCACAAACCGTGCTCTTCTGCTCGGCCTCACTCGCTCCAGGTTCCGCTCCAGGTCGTCTTCTTGAATTTATTGATCATTTAAATAAAGAAAAAACAGGTTATGACAGCTTCTTAAAAGTAGCTCATCATCTAGTTAAGATTTTTTTTTTCATTTCAATACACTGCAAAAGTTAATTTAAATTGTCTCTTTTATTATGTGGAGTCCTTGCCAAACCAAGGGGTACTCCCTCCTCTTTACACATTATTATAGTGCTGGTCGTCCATGAGCCCACTAAAGCCTTCATATGAGGCCCCTTATGCTATAATTTATATAGGTTCCCCCCTATGTTGCATTGGCGATGTGTCCCTTGAGGGTTTGGAACACGTTTCTTGTTTTTCCTAATGTTTTGATTACTTGCAAACATAGTTTGCATGGGTACCCCTCCTGGGAGTTGGGGAACCCATACCCAACGTTTCCCTACTCCCTGGAACGTGGAAGCTGTACTAAACTATCCCTTTTTGTTGGGAGCTTCTTTGGGAGGTTGGTTTTGGCCTCTCCCATTTTTTCAGGAGCTTGTAGAAGCTCCCTGTCTCTTTTGAAGATTCTAGAAGCTTGACAGGCAGGGAGCTTCTGCAATCTCCTAAGCAGACAGGGAGTTTCTAAAAGCTCCCCCCAAAAAGGGAGCAGCCAAATAAAACTCCCAAAAAGCTCCCAAAATATCGCCAAGCTCCCAAAGAATCTCCGATTATACAGCTCCTAAGCTTTCGGGAGCGGGGAAACGCTGGGTATGGATTTCCCAACTCCCGGGAGGGGTACACATGCAATGCAGGGAGCTTCTGCAAGCTCCCTCCTATGTGGGGCCCAAAATGATAAGAAAAAGTGCCAAAAATCAATTGAATATTCTCTGTTTTTTATGCCAAAAAATCAATAAAAATAAAATCAATTGAATTTATCAATCATGTGATTTTTATTTTTTTAAAGGTTATATAGATAAAGAGACATCACCCCTGTTAGCTCTATTCACACTCGAGTCAAAATATAAGCTGCTAGTGTACTTATGTGAATAAACATGGATATTTCTACACCAGTATTAAGATTTTGAAAAAGTCTAATTCATGTCTTAAATATTTATAGCTAGCTTACATTATTCCTATTGATTGATATACCAATTTAGGATCAACTTCAAACTCAAAATACCAAAGACTTATGAAAGTCTGATGTTAGTTCAAACAATCCAGTTCATTCACATGAGAAATAAGCAGTGGTTACCATCTAAAAAAATACAGACACCCAAGTACTAACTACTCTTGGGAGCGATAACAGAGATGGAGTTGAAATAAGGAATTAACAAAAGATTGAATCTCATGGTTTATGAAACTATTGAATCTGTTTCTTTGTAGACTTAAATACGCAAAAGGTTTGAATAAATGTGGAAAACAGATTTAAAAAAGAATGAAATATTAATTATAAAAATTACAGCCTTTGCAGCAAAAGTGTAGTTTAAATATTTAGACACACCGATAGAAGACTTGCAGCACCATATTTTTTGGCTCTTATTATTAGCATACTAAAGCTTAAAGCAGATTAAGCCCATTATAGTCAATGCGAACACAGGAAGCAAGTTTGAAGCCCTTGCTAGGCAATCATATAACAAGTAAACTTGTAGATATGGTTTTAAGGGTTGATTGAATGCTATGCTATTTTGGCTGGAGGAGGGATGTTAAAACGACTTAACACCTTAATTGTCCAAGGGCATTGATAGAATAAAAAAGGAATCATTTGAGGCTATAGGGCATTTCTTGCTTTCAGCATAAACTGGCTTGGCAATTGTGTACTGCTATATTTCTCCATTAGAACACTCAACACTGTAACAATATGTAGGAGATAAAGCGACTGTGCGATTCTGTTTGGGATTTGGAAACTGAGCTATTAAGAAAAGTTAAAACAAATAAACTCAAGCCTGATGAACTTATGTACTTACACAATAATTTTGGGGAAGAAGACGAATATCAGTAAAAGCTAGTAATTAGTCCCGTTAATTTTCACTGTGAAAGTGGTTGATTGACTATAACAGTAGCACCATGTGATGGTGGGTTATATAAGTAATGCTATAACAATCTCATTGAAGATGAATTGACTCTTGAATTGTGACTAGCATACACTATTCTGTCCAAGTACAAGAAAGCCAATAACAACTATCCTGTTCCTGGGTGCTATTGGCACACATGCATATATTACCATGTATGTGTACAGTGTTAAATTTCTAATACCCAGCAACAGAATAAACAGCCAAGAGTTTTTTAAACCCATAAATATTTCAGAACAGAAATAAAACTGAACTATGCTAGTTTACTACAGCTGAGTATGTAACACATGCATGCACAACGGAAAATAAAACAATCACACACATACACAGTAGATTACCCTGGAAACCCTAGTGTGGGGAAAACTAACAAAGAGAGGAGATTTATTTGGCTTTCTAACACAGAAATTACGGCAGCAAATATCAACAGAATTTTCTTACAGATCTGAAGACAAATATTTTCCTCATACGGCCCAGCAAACCAAGTGCTGTTCAGCCCAGCAAATGCCAGCCTGCACGGCATTGCATCTGGCTGAGTTGTACGGCCTGGTACGGTCTCTTCTGTTGGCTGTCCGGACCTGCTGTGTACAGGCCTCCTCTGCTGCTCCAAATCTTTCCTGGTTCGGCCTCTCTCTCTCTGCTGAACACACCCAGAAATCGGCCCTTTAGTTGCTGCTGTATATGGCCCCGAGTTTGGATTTTCTCTGCTGCACAGTACGGCCTGTGTACGGCCTCCACTAGATGCCCAAGATCAGCCCAGAACTCGCCCTCTTCAGCAGCTCAACCTCCTCCTTCTTTCAGCCAAGCTTCCTCTCTTCTCTTTCTCAAGAACGAGTCCCTCACCCTCAGCTATCTCTTTACCCATGAGTCCACCTCTTGCTGCCTTGAGATGTGTGCCCAACAAGGCCTCCAACGGTCCAGATTGAGGCGCCCCTCTTCTCTGGACCCCACACAGCACTAAGCAATGCGCCTCACTATCTTGGGCCCCACACAACACTCAAAACAAATTTTTTCTAAAGGACTTTAGAACTGTGTCCAAAAGGGCAATGAATAATCAGATTGTTGATTTCTCATACTTTTCCTAAGTTGGACTTAGGCCAAGGATAAAACTGCTGTCCAATGTTATGTTTAATGTCCCTTGCATGCCTTTGGACATTAGGCAATGCATGGATACCTTCTGCTGCTACAAATTTAACACTTCCTCTTAGTGAGGAAGGTGTTCTGCCCAACCCCCAACTTGTCCCTGAAGTAGACAAATTTTCCTTTCACCGAAGGCTTCATGAGTATGTCTGCAATCTGCTCACCGATTGGCACATACTGCAGCTTTACTGCACCTTTCTGCATGCAGTCTCGAATGAAGTGGTACCTTATATCAATGTCTTTGGACCTATCATGAAACACTGGATTTTCAGAGAGCTTGATGCAGCTCTGATTATCACAGTGAATCACTGTTGTGTCCAACTCTTGATCAAACAAGCCCATGTGTAGCTCTGAAGCAAAATGGCCTCACATGATGACAAGCTGGATGGCATATATTCAGCCTCTGTAGAACTCAAAACAACTGATTTATGGTTCCTGTTGAACGAGGAAATAGCCCCTGAACCCAAGCTGAAACAACAACCTGATGTGTTCTTCTTGTCCACAAAGCTGCCTTCCCAATCTGCATCCGAATAGCCCATGAGCTTCACTCCATCTCCCTGGATATCGCTCAATCTAAACTCGACTTTCCCACGCAGATACCTCAACACATGTTTTGCTGCCACCCAGTGTACATGCTTAGGCTCTACCATGAACTGACTGAGTGTGTTGACAACAAAACACAAATTTGGCCTAGTGTTAACTGGATACATTAGAGAGCCAATGAGCTGCTTGTAAAGAGTGGGATCCACTCCCTTCGACTTGGAAGCATCTATCTTCTTCTAGTTAGTAACCATGGGTGTTGCAATAGGCATGTATTCCTACATGCCAAATTGCTTCAGGATATCCACAACATATCTCCTTTGTTCATGGAAAATCTGCCCATCCGTCTGCCACACCTCCAAACCAAGAAAATAATGCAGTAGCCCCAAGTCCTTCATCTCAAAGTCAGCAGCGAGATCCCTCTTGCAATCTGCTATGAGCTTCTCTAACCCAGTGATAAACAAGTCATCCATGTATAATACAAGAATGAGTGGCTCACCCTCAACCAAGATGTAGTAGAGATTAGAATCAGCGTCACTCATGGTGAAGCCCATCCTAAGCAGATAGCTATCGATCCTGGAGTGCCAAGCACGTGGTGGCTGCTTGAGCCCATATAGCGCTCTCTTCAACCTGCAAACGTGAGATGCCCTGTCATGCACTTCAAAACCCTCTTGCTGTTCAATATAAATCTCCTTCTCTATCACTCCATTAATAAACGCTGTTTTGACATCCATTTGGTGGATCTTCCACCCCAACTCAGCTGCAATGGATATCACGGCCTTGATAGAGGAATACCTCGCCACGGGTGCAAATGTCTCACTGAAGTCAATGCCCTCCTTTTGTGAGAAGCCCTTAGCCACAAACTCGGCTTTGAACTTGTCCACACTGTTAATATTTTTGGTGTAACTATGAAAGATATTCTTGTATATTTCTTTTGGTCAAAGCTTTAAAAGGTTATTATAATTATATTGTACAAGTCAGCTCAACATAAATTATTATATTATTGGTATTTTACTTATAATTGTAAAAAGCCCCATTGTGGCTAGTCAACCCTGTTTTATGGGTTAGTTAGGTTAAGAGTCATGTCCCTTCAAGAGACATTGTTGTGTATAAAGAAAGGATAGGTTCCTCTCATTTGGTCACACATTCACACACTTCTCTTGTGCATCTTGGAGCACATTAGAAGATCTAGCGCACAAGTCTTGGAGACTGGTTCTTTTGGTGTCTTGGTCTTTCTTGGAGAGCTATAGTGCATCATTGTACTGGTTGAAGGAATCTATATTGAGGATTTTGGTTGCTGGGTTTTCTCCCCCACGAGGGTTTCCCAGGATAATCTTTGTGTTCTATTGTATTTGTGATTATCTATCTTTTAGTGATCCTACTATAGTTGCTATTGGATTAAGTAATTGTAATTGTGTAACCAGAAAATTTAAAAATTCTAACTTAGTATCAGAGCAGGCCTGAATAGAAGCCAGTCGCAAATCTAGAAGCCTAAAAGGGAGCAGTTTTCAGTCTAGAGATAGTTGCTGGACAAACCAAGACCATTAGGAGGTTCGCCCTAGCCTAGCGCACTTTTCCAATGGACCAGTTTTCCAGTTTGCAGCTGCTGCAGTTAGGGTTTCACCCAAACCCTAAGGTTGACTTTTTCCAGTTTCTGGGGGAATTTTTAGAAAGCAAGACCACCAAGCAACATGCCTTAGCAGAGCACACCTATTGGTAAGTTCAGTCTTTCAATTTTGGTCATATTTTTGTGTGGTCCCTGGCAGGATGACTATCGGAACAAAAATCGATGAGAAGCTAGATGGAGTTGATAACTTCAGGGCCTGGAGGTACAGAGTAACCATCCTTCTTGAAGAACATGAATTGGATAAGTTCATTATAGAAGAAGTTCAAGAACCTCAAGGAGATGAAGCTAAGGCAAAATATAAGGACATGGTGAGAGCAAAAAGGATTATTGCAGACTCCATTAAGGACCACCTTATCCATCATGTATCATCATTATCTTCTCCAAAGCAAATGATGGACACCTTAACTCGTCTGTTTGAAGGAAGCAACATAAATCGAAGAATGACTTTGAGATCTCAGTTGAAGAATGTGAAAATGCAGAACTCATAAACTATTCACTCCTACTTCTTAAGAGTGAATCAAATCAAGGAGCAGCTAGAAGCCATTGGCGACTCAGTAGAAGGAGAAGAGATGGTGATGACTACCTGGAATGGCCTCCCAAGGTCATGGGATGCATTCATCCAAGGAATTTGCTCAAGGAAGAAGCTTCCCAAGTTCAATAGGCTTTGGGAAGATCGTAACAAGGAAGAAGCTAGGACAACTGTAAGAGAAGAAAAGATGGCAGATGAAGATCAAGCCCTAGTCGCCCACACCAGGAAAGGAAAGAACAAGAAAGAGCATTCTTTACCTAAGAAGTTTAAGATGGGTCAAAGAGACAACTCAAAGATCAGATGTTACTGTTGTCAGGAATTGGGACATTTTGTTAGGGATTGCCCCCTCATTATGGAAATTAAGAATAAGAATGGAAGTAAGAGGCATCGAGCTCACACAACTGAAGATGATGAGCCTCCCAAGAAGGTTGCAAAGTAAGATGATTCAAGTGATGAGGATTATGTTCTTATCTCAGCCCTCACAGGTACTCTTACTCATGGATGAGACACTTGGTTGATAGACAGTGGTGCTTCCAAGCACATGACAGGCTATGAAGACTCCTTATCTAACCTTATTCATAAAGATTCACCTCACAAGGTGAAATTGGGTGATGACTATCAATATCCAATCAAAGGTGTTGGAGAAGCTTCCTACAAGTTAAAGAAGAATCTTCTCTATGAAGATGAATTTCTCTATGTTCCAGGTTTAAAGAAGAATCTTCTCTCAATTTCAACACTGGACAAGAAAGGATTTAGAGTAGTATTTATTGATGGTCAACTTCTTATGTGGCCTAGAGGGAAGACACTTGATGATGCAGTAGTGATTGGAGTTGAAGGAGGTCTCTACAAATTAAAAGGACATTCAGACTCCGCAATGGTTCATGATATTGTGAATCCCAGTGAGTAAAATGCTCTTCCGGTTGTGAGTAAAATGGTGACAGGTCTTCTAGAAATCCAAGCAGAACCAGATGGAGTGCGCAAAGGATGTCCACAAGGAAAGAATGTGAAGCATTCCTTTTCTAATAGCGATAGCAGAGCCAAAGGAGTTTTGGACATCGTACATTTAGACATGTGTGGACCGATGTCGACAACTTCACTAAGTGTGTATGTATATTATGTATCTTTCATTGATGATTACTCACGTAAAACTTGGATTTATTTTTTAAAAGCAAATATTGAAGTTTTTGGAAAATTCAAAGAGTTCAAGGCTTTGGTAGAAAACTTTAGATAACGAAAGATAAAGACCTTGCGATCAGACAATGGAGGTGAATTCATCTCAGAAGAATTCAAGGAGTATTGCAAGGAAGTTGGGATTAAGAGGGAGCTTTCTACTCCCTATAGCCCTCAACAGAATGGAATAGTTAAAAGGAAGAACTAGACGATCATGGAAGTAGTAAAGGCCGTGATCCATGAACAAGATCTTCCTATGCATCTGTGGGCAGAAGCAACGAAGACGACAATGTACGTGCAGAATAAAAGTCCCTACAAGGTGCTTGAAAATAAGACACCCGAGGAGATGTTTTTAGGAGAGAAGCCATAAGTCAACCATTTCAGAATATTTGGTTGCCCTGTATTTGTTCACGTCCCCACGGAAAAGAGGACAAAGTTGGGCCCTTCTGGACAGAAGGGCATATTTGTTGGTTACAGTGACACATCAAAGGCTTATAGGATATACATGCCCGGTCACCGAAAAGTGGAGATCAACCGAGATGTAACCTTTGATGAGAATGCAACTTTCAGTAAATCAAAACAAATCCGTGCAGAAGAGGTGCATGAAGAAGAGAATGAAGTTCCTAAAGTTCCAGAGGCAGTTGAACCGGAGGAAGTCATTACAGAGGATCATGACATAGTAGAACCTCAAAAACCAGCCGAGATACCTTCTCGCAAGAGAAGACCAGCTTGGGCACAAGAGCTTATCAGAGATGCAGAAAGAATTGGTGCCCCAGAGAAATCTTTCAGGGAAAGTAAGAATCCGAAGTCGTATTCCAGCTACGTGGCATGCTTGTGTGACTTAATGAATGCAAAACCTTCCAGTTATGAAGAGGCTGCAGAAAATCAAGTATGGAAAGATGCCATGGCAGAAGATTGCATGCATTATGCAGAATGATGTCTGGGATGTGGTTCCCAGACCAAAGGAAAAATCTGTGGTGAGTTCGAAATGGATCTACAAGACGAAACACGCAGTCGATGGTAGTATTGAAAAATATAAGGCAAGATTTGTGGCCCGAGGTTTCTCTCAGAAGGAAGGGATTGACTATGAAGAGACTTTTGCTCCCGTGGCAAGATATACCTCGATCAGAACTATACTTTCATTGGCTGCTATGATGAAATGGAAGGTGCATCAGATGGATGTAAAGAGAACCTTCTTGAATGGTGAAATAAAAGAGGAAGTTTATGTGGAGCAACCACTTGGATTCGAGACACATGACACAAAGACTCACATGTGCAGATTAAAGAAGGCTTTATATCGATTGAAGCAAGTACCCATAGCATGGTATGGTAGGATTGACAATATTCTGATGAGCTTGGGTTTTACCAAGAGCAATGCAGATCCTAACCTTTACTTTAAGGTTGAGGATGGTGAATCGGTGATTCTACTGCTGTATGTAGATGACCTGTTTCTAATAGGTGCGGTAAAGCTCATCATTGAATGTAAGAGAAAATTGGCTGCAAAATTCGAGATGAAAGATTTAGGAATGATGCACTACTTCTTGGGACTAGAAGTTTGGCAGAGATCAGATGGGATTTTCCTAAATCAAGGAAAGTATGCTGCGGAAATCTTGAAGAATTTCGAGATGTTGGACTGTAAGGCCATGGCTACCCCGATGGTATCAAATCTAAAGTTGCTGAAGGATACAACTTTAGAGATTGTGGATTCTACCTTGTACAGACAGATAGTGGGCTTGTTGATGTATTTGACGAACACAAGACCAGATATATGTTTTGCTGTGAACACCCCGAGTCAACACTTGGAGCAGCCCAGATAGGTTCATTTGGTTGCAACTAAACATATGTTGAGGTACCTTAAGGGTACTCTAGATCATGGTCTTTGGTATAGATCTAACCATGAGTTTGGATTGTATGGATACACAGATTCAGATTTGGCTGGCAGTATTCCTGACCGGAAGAGAACTTCAGGATACTGTTTCAGTCTTGGCTCCAGTATGGTCTCGTGGAGCAGCAAGAAGCAGTGTTGTGTGGCACTCAGTACGACTGAAGTTGAGTATGTGGCAGCATGTGCAGTGAGCAGAGAAACAGTGTGGCTTCAGAAGCTGTTGTCTGGGTTATTTGGTCTCGGATTGAAGGCGACCTGTATTTGGTGTGACAACCAGAGTTGCATGAAGTTGTCAGAGAACCCAGTGTTCCATGACAGGTCGAAGTATATCGAGATCAGATACTACTATATCGGGGTTATGGTACAGAGGGAAGCAGTGAGGCTCCAGTTTGTAACTACCGAGGATCAGGTTGCCGATGTGTTCACCAAGCCGCTGTCAAGGACGAAGTTCGAGTACTTCAGGGACAAGCTTGATGTGGCCCCCCTTCAGAGGGAGTGACAGGTGGAACTCATCCAGCATGAAAAAGGACTAGCATCGAGTCTGGTGGATCTCATCCAACATGAAAAAGGGCTGGCACTGAGACAAGAGTGCACATGATCAGGTACTGATGCATCGTAGGGAGTGGATGTCCTGGGGACATGTTGTAGCTATTGAGAGCTACCCACAGACCTTGGTTGCATGGGGTGAAGTCATGTTGCACTATGGATATCCAAGGATGTATAGATTCACATGTTCAATAGTCAATGGATGTGAGTTTGTGTGGTATCGGACTTGGAGTCCGTGTCTCAAAAGAATACCTTCCTAGTTAAGAGGGAGTGTTAATATTTTTTGTGTAACTACGAAAGATATTCTTGTATATTTCTTTTGGTCAAACCTTTAAAATCTTATTTAATTATATTGTACAAGTCGGCTCAACATAAATTATTATATTATTGGTATTTTACTTATAATTGTAAAAGCCCCATTGTGGTTAGTCGACCCTGTTTTATGGGTTAGTTAGGTCAAGAGTCATGTCTCTTCAAGATACACTGTTGTGTATAAATAGAGGATAAGTTTCTCTCATTTGGTCACACATTCACACACTTCTCTTGTGCATCTTGGAGCGCATAAAAAGGTCTAGCGCACAAGTCTTGGAGACTGGTTCTTTTGATGTTTTGGTCTTGGTCTTTCTTGGAGAGCTATAGCGCATCATTATACTGGTTGAAGGAATCTATATTGAGTATTTTGGTTGCTGGGTTTTCTCCCCCATGAGGGTTTCCCAGGATAATCTTTGTGTTCTATTGTATCTGTGATTGTCTATCTTTCAATGATCCTACTACAGTTGCTATTGGATTAAGTAATTGTAATTGTGTAACTAGAAAATTAAAAAATTCTAACGCACATTGCCATCCATAGCGTGCTTGATCTTATAGATCCATCTAGAGCGAACCACTGATTTCCCCTCTGGTCGGGGCACAACCTCCCACACATCATTCTTCATGATGCAAGAATATTCCTCCATCATGGCATCTCTCCACACCTCCTTCTCAGATGCCTCTTGAAAACTGGAAGGCTCGGCCTCTATCAACTCGCTCATGAGAGCCATGTAACTGGAAAATCTTTGTGGCGCCCTGCTCTCCCTAACTGATGTCTTGGGAGCATTCGCCTGCTCCCGAGCCTTTCTCAATGTGTGCTCAACCCACTTCGGCCTCCTCGTGCTAGAGGACTTAGCCGGAGTAAATGGAGCATCTTGGTCCTCCTCATGCTGCTCACCTTGCACAATCTGCTGTTGTTGTTGCCTAACCTATATAGAAGTTTGGAGACCTGTAATCTATAATGGCTGTCTAGCCTCCTCCTTAGGATTACTTTGCTCCTGATTTTTCTCATCAGCTGGCATCTGTCCACAGTACTTCCTGAAAGCCTTGTCCTCCTCAAATCTCACGTCCCTCCTAACCACAGTCCTCCTGAGTGCAAGAATGTAGACCTTATAGGCCTTGGAGGTCTCACTGTAAACAACAAAGATGCCCTTTTCTGCAATAGGCTCAAGCTTGGTCCTCCTCTCTGCCGGAACATGACAGTAGACCAAGCACCCAAAGATGCATATGTGACCAATCTCTGGTCTCTTCCTCGTGAAGGCCTCCTCTGAGGTCATCCTCCCCAGTACCTTATGTGGACTCCTGTTTTGCAGATAGATTGCAGTGTTGCATGCCTCAACCCATAGAAACATGGGCAAGTCCTGATCATGCAACATAGCCTTGGCTGCCCCAACTATTGACCTGTTCTTCCTCTCTAAGACTCCATTTTGCTGCGGGTTATATGGCAGAGTCAACTCCCTCTTAATCCCGACATTTGCACAGAACTCCTTGAAGGCACTTGAGGTATACTCGCCTCCATTGTCTAATGTGAGCTTTGAACTCTTGGAACCAGCTGAAGACCTCATCCTTGGTCTTCTTAAAATAGATCCAGGTCTTCCTGGAATAATCGTCAATAAAGGAGACATAGTAGCTGAACCCTCCAATAGACGCCGCTGACATGGGTCCATAGACATCCAAATGGATCAAATCCAAAATCCATTTGGACCTGTTGTCACTGCTAGGAAAAACTGTCTTGTTGTACTTGCCCATAGCACACCCCTTGCACACACCATGCTGATCAGAACTAAACTTTGGAAGCCCAGTCAGGGCCTCCCTAAGCACCTTGAGTGTGTCATGATGTAAATGAGCCATCCTCCTATGCCAAAGCTCCCCCAAATCTCGACCATTGCTGCTGCTACTAACCAATGCACAAGCTGGTTCAAACTGCAACTTGTACAGTTTGTCCTTCCTCACTCCCAACACTTTTCCCATGCTAGCGTTGGAGCCCTTTGGATGTATAAATACATTTCCATCTTGGAAAGTGACCACATATCCATTGTCTTCTAAGGCTGAAACAAAAATCAGATTTTTAGTCAAACCAGGAACAAATAATACATCATTAATTGACAAAGGCTTACCAGACTCCCTTTGAAACCTTATGGTCCCACTGGCTGCTGGCCTATACTTAGCATTATCGCCAAGTACAATGTGGAAGTTTGCACTGTACTCCCTCAAGCTGCTGAAGAACTCACGCACCCCTGTCATGTGGCATGAAGCGCCACTGTCAATGTACCATGTACCAATGACCATGGGGCTGGATAGACACGCTAAGAGTGAAAATTCATCCTCAAATCTGGCTGCAAATGCATCCATATTAGCTGTAGCAGCCATCTGCTTCTTGGGTTTTCCCTTCTTCTTGTTGGGACATTGGCTGGCAAAATGTCCAAGCCGATGGCAAGCAAAGCATTTGACTTTGCTGGTGTCAAACTTCTTCTTGCTGCCTTGATTTGAAGAAGTTCCTTCAACTGAGCTCTTCCTTCTCTTCCCCTTGCTCTTTGATGCTAAAGCAAGGTTCTCTTCATCTTTAGATTTCTTTCTCTGCTCTCCACGTTGAGACCCCTCCTGGATCTCTTTCTGAGTAAAGTCATCCCACAGCCTATCCCAAGTGGGCATTTTCTCACGGCCCACTACACACTTGACAAACACATCCCATTGTTTGCAAAAGCCATTTAAGGCAATGCGTACCAACTCTTCTTCTGGGACAATATTTCCCACTTCTTCTAGCTCATCCCTGACTTGGGTTAGCCTAATGAGGTAGGATGCCACGCCTTCACCCCTGGCCATCTTGGTGGCATGCAACTTGTCCCTGAGAGCCATCTTCCGGTTTTGGTTGTCACTTTGATATAGCTTGTTCAGGGCATCCCACATTTCTTTTGTTGTCTTCTTCTCAGCTAGATGTGGAATAAGGTAGTCCTTGACACCATCCAACAGAATCCTCTGGGCCCTGGCTTCTTTCACCTCCTGGAGGTCCAAGGCAATTGGATCATGGACTGGTACAGGGACTGTTGTGCAGACAAATGCCCACAGCTTGTTCTCCTTGAGCACAACTGTAATTCTGACCTTTCATTGAAGATAGTTTGAGGCCCCCTCAAGCCTATCCTCATACCTCACGCTGGTAGCCATGGAAACTTAAATTCTGGACTGCTGGAACCTTCAGAAAATCTGCAGAAATCTTACTGAGACTTCAACCTGTGACCTGTGTCCAGCACTCAATACTTCCTTAGAGGCAGAGCTCTGATACCATGCTAAACTTCTAGTACCCAGCAATATTATAAACATCCAATCGTTTCTTAAACCCATAAATATTTCAGAACAGAAATAAAACTGAACTATGCTAGTTTACTACAGCTGAGTATGTAACACATGCATGCATAGTGGAAAATAAAATAATCACACATACACAGTAGATTACCCTGGAAACCCCAGTGTGGGGAAAACCAGCAAAGAGGGTGCTTTATTTGGCTTTCTAAGAGAGAAATTACAGCAGCAAATATCAGCAGAATTTTCTGACAGATCTGAACATGAATATTTTCCTCAAATGGCTCAGCAAACCAAGTGCTGTTTAGCCCAGCAAACACCAGCCTGCACCGCCTTGCTTCTGGCTGAGTTGTACGGCCTGGTACGGTCTCTTCTGTTGGCTGTCCGGATCTGCTGTGTACAGGCCTCCTCTGCTGCTCCAAATCTTTCCTGGTTCGTCCTCTCTCTCTCTGCTGAACACGCCCAGAAATTGGCCCTTTAGTTGCTGCTGTATATGGCCCTGAGTTTGGACTTTCTCTGCTATACAGTACGGCCCAAGCTGCCCAAGATCAGCACAGAACTCGCCCTCTTCAGCAGCTCAACCTCTTCCTTCTCTCAGCCAAGCTCCCTCTCTTCTCTTGCTCAGGAATGAGTGAATGAATGAGTCCCTCAACCTCAGCCATCTCTTTACCCATGACTCCACTTCTTGCTGCCTTGAGATGTCTGCCCAGTAAGGCCTCCAACAGTCCAGATTGAGGGCCCCCTCTTCTTTGGACCCCACACAGCACTAAGCAATGTGCCCCACTATCCTGGGCCCCACACAGCACTCAAAACAGAATTTTTCTAAAGGACTTTAGAACTGGGTCCAAAAGGTCAATGAAAAATCAGATTGTTGATTTCTCATACTTTTCCTAAGTTGGACTTAGGCCAAGGATAAAGCTGCTGTCCAATGTTATGTTTAATGCCTCTGCATGCCTTTGGACATTAGGCAATGCGTGGACAGCTTCTGCTGCTACAAATTTAACATACACAACGCTCCCAGGACTGCTTTGCTCCCAGAATTATTCTTGGGAAGGACTGCTGCCTGCTCCCCACATTGCTATGCTTGCTGGCAATAGCGTCTCAGATCAAGGAATGATCTTTTAAAAACATTGTGGTACGGTTCAGTAGATCTATATGGTTTGAAAGAACGATAAAGAGAATCAATTAAATAATACATTAGTTACAGTGGCAGAGTGTTTATATCAGTGTTGTATATCTCTCCGATATATCGCCGATATTCCGATAAATTTCGAGTTAAACACCTGTCCGATATATTCTAAATATTCTGAGATATTCTGAGTTAGACCCCTATCTTGCGACATTTTCCGAGATATTCCGATATTTTCCGCTGATGTCACCGAGAAGTTACATTCCAAACCCTCGCCGATACTTTCCCCGAGATGAGATTTACAGCATTGGTTTATATATCTACACTCACCTAGTGCATTATGTTTGATTCATACCATGAGCATTCCAAACTGCAAAGCATGACTTCTATGGATAAAACAAATACAGAAACACGAGCTCAGGGCTCTCTTTTTGGTAGTGTAATACAAAAAAGGAATGGTTTGAAAGGTTGTTGGAATTATTAGGCTAGTTTGGTTCAACAAGAAAAATGGAGAATAGCTATCTCTGGTTTGCAATCGGGCAACACTCATACATTTTTGAGTGAGACAGAAATGTTGTCTTACAAACTGCGTTGCATTTCCAATAAATAATTGTAATACTATTGTAGTTTTCAGGAATCTTTCATCAAATCATTCATCTGCAAAGCCATAAATGGATTTAATTTCAGTGAAATGAAATGAAACATTGGCCTTTTGGAACTTTATGAATTATATCATAGAGTTTTCTTGTCTTTGTGTTTTGACTCTTTGAGGACTGGAATTCATTCTTGAAAGCTGTTGTAGGTTGGCGTATGTAGTATGTGTAGTTTGTTCATCTTCATTTTACTAGCGATGTGTTATGGATGTTTTCTTTGGGTAGTACAAATCTCTTACTCAACTGGATTAAAATCTAGATTCACTAGTATCGCATCTTATATTTCACCTTATATACTTTATTACTACTGTCCATTATAGTACAGTAGAAATGACTCCATTGTTTCCAAATATAAGTTTTTCAGTCCCTTAAGAGTCTTCTACAGTTAGTGAATTCAATCCAGAACCCATTATTTAACAGACAGTTGATTGCTGCTGGTGCTGTCTATATTTGTGTGAAATGCGTGTTCCATTAGCTAAATTGTACTAATGATACTTGCCTTGCCCCTGTTACATAGCTTGTGGGCCAAGGCAGAATTATATTGAAGAAAGCTTCCAAGTTGATTGTGGGCCTGTATTGTTCCTCTGTTATTTGACCTGTATTGTAGATAGAAGTTATATATCCACTTTGATTAAACTAGTGACCATTTCATGGCAACTGCTTATTTTATTAACAATGCAACTTAGTGTTCTTTGTTTGTCTCTGTATGCAAACTGAACCTTATTAGGTTACAACATTAGATGATACTGGAACAGGTCACATGTGTCTGGCTCATTTATAACTGTCAGCCAGTGAATACTGGAAAGTGTTTATGGTCAGTCTGGACACTGGGACAGCGTTCTCCCAAGCTGATTGTGGGCTTGTTTCCAGATAATAGCTAAAGTTCTACTAAGATGTTTCCTGTATCCTTACCTGTACTGTAATGCATATTGATTAAACTAGTGATCATTTCTTGAGAACTTTTCTTCACATTACAGCTTAATGTTGTATATTTGTCTCAGTATTGTAAATGAGCCTTATTAGGTCTCAACATTAGATGATACTGGAACAGACCACATGTGTGAGGCTCATTTATAACTGTCAGCCAGTGAATACTGGAAAGTGTTTATGGTCAGTCTGGACACCGGGACAGCATTCTCCCAAGTTGATTGTGGGCTTGTTTCCAGATAATAGCTAAGGTTCGACTAATGGTGTTTCCTGTGTCCTTACCTGTACTGTGATGCATATTGATTAAACTAGTGACCATTTCTTGAGAAATTTTCTTCACATTACAGCTTAATGTTGTATATTTGTCTCAGTATTGTAAATGAGCCTTATTAAGTCTCAATATTAGATGATACTGGAACAGACCACATGTGTGAGGCTAATTTATAACTATAGTGCAAGATGAATGATAAGAATGCATTATATAGCAGTTAAGATATTCAAAACGAAGTCTAGCATTCCCTTTGGGCCATGTATTGTGACCAAACACGACTACTCCATGAAGATTGCACTTGTGTCTATCTCTGGCCAGACACCACCTGCTAGTCATTAGACAAGGTCTGTTCAGTGTTAACTGTTAAGTGGTTTTCAAGGGAAGATACATTTTCAGACTTCACTAGTACTTTGGGAAATATAGCGACAGGCAAGGTCTTGCTTTTTTCAAGTGAGTTGTCGGTAGGCTGAATTGGGCAGTTGTATCTTGAATGAGTTTATATACTTTGGTCAGTATATGATTTGTCAGTGTTTTTCTACTTCCATTGCTAGAAGAGGGGGTTCATGTTTATATATGTAAAATATAATGCGACTTCAAAGTTCAGAAGGATGGTATTTATGCACAAACAGTGGCCTTCTGAGCTGTGTGCAAGAAGGGTTGGATGTATTTTTTAATGACAATCATTGAATTATTATGGTGTTTTTAGGTATCAGTGACTGTTTTTCTTTGTTTAAGAGATTGAATTCATTGTTGTGTTGGAGTTTGATTGCTGCAGAGGGTGACTGACATGGCCTTTTTCTCTGAAGATGTTCATCTCTTAGCCAGGTTTGGCATAAATAATGTTCATTATTATATGCACTCCTGATTTTGAATTATAATCTTTCATTTGCTGAAGCATGATTTTTGAAATGACAGTGCAAGTTCAGATGGGAGAGTTTACATCCGGAAGATTGTTGAAGGTCTGGGAGATGAGGACAAAATGCAGATATCAGAGCAAATTCTCTTGGCCATTCAGATTACAGGTGACTGGGAGTCAGTCCATCCACAGGTGTGCTGGCATTCTCATCATCAGGTAATTTCTGTAGACTCTTGTCATAATATGGTCAGTTGCTTATGTTATGAATATGATGTATAATATGGAACAATAAAGGGCTAAGGTTTTATTTGCTTTTTAAGGTCAGTTTTGGTGTCATTGAAATGGCAGTTTTTTTTTCTTTTAATTTATGCATTTATCTTAATTGCAAACATGACATGTGATACTTGAAATTTAATGCAGGACGTATTGCTAGTGGGGGTGGGAAAGTATGTACTGAAAATAGATGTTACAAAAGCAAGGTATGCTGCTCGTAGTGGTGGTACTTTGTATGAGGAACCCATTAAATTTCATGTTGAGAACCCAATAGAAGGAGTCTATTGCATCGGGAAACACAATGGAGAGGTCACAGATTTGTCTATAGATCAGTGGCTCACAACTCGTCTGGCCTCAGCATCAAAGGATGGCACGGTGTGTAAAAACATCCCTTTTCACTAAGAAACTGAGACAACATCTGTATTTTATGGTTTGCAACTTTTTGATAACAACTTTGAAGTCATAGGTGAAGTTAAAACTTAATATCATTTAAAATATTCTAATTTGATAGATGTTTGTATAAAGCTTGCACATAATACTAAATGCAGAAAAGTTGTAGAGAGAGAGGAGAGACTTGATATACGATTCAATGTGTACAATGGTTTGTCTCACGAGAGAGATGTGAGCTGCTGTCAATGACCATATGTAAACATGAGCCTTAATTAAACACTTACACCACTTTATTTAACTCCTAATGTAAAAGTATTTGCTAACTATATTACATTATGGTCTGACCATTTTGAAACACAAGCTCCATCACTCTTCCTTGATGGTCATTTGGAAACCAAAAGCTAGTCCCAAACAATTACAGACTGATATGGACCAAGCATGTTGTAAAAGATGTATGCAGTCCACCCTATGAATAGTGCAACAGATCAACCACTGAATATTTTAATAGTGAAAATCAACCTACTGGACATTGCCCATTCTACTGTCCACAACTTCACATCCTGTTGTCTTCTCCATGCACGATATGCCTATCTTAATTGTACACCAAAAAATAGCATTTGATGCTGCCAAAAATGAGAGGTAAAGCTGATTGCATGGCCTATATCTGGCCTAGTTGATACAGGATATGCCGAGTCTCCAACCACCTGTCTGACCATTGACTTACTAGTTGGATTAGAGTCAATTAGGCTAAAAATTTCAGCCCACTCACTGCAGATAAAGAAGTTGATTTGAATTCCAAAAAGCTGCTTCTATACTGAAGTATAAAGGTCATCAAGGACCAGGACATTGGATCCTTCATTAACCTATAAAGAGAGCCATTCACAAGATCCCTTTTACCTGCAAAAGAGTTGCTGATTTTTTTATATGCGACTCTTTAAATCTAGAATCAATGTTATCAGAACCTGAACTAGAACTGGAACTGAATTGGTAGAGCATAAAATCATGCATTGGCCCAGAACCAGGTAAAAAATGGAAAAAAAACCCATGGACCAAAAAATATATAATATTCAATTTTTGATTAAAAAATATATATTAATGTACATCAATGTAAATCCAAGCCATTAGACACCAAATATGAAAAGTTTTCTCATGTGTATGGTATGTAAGGGTGAATATAGTAAGAACCAAATGCAATGCATATCTAAACCAAAATACAAAAACATCGAGGCTCCAAATGGTCTTGGCCTCAAGAGTCCAAAAATAATCATACTACAACGTACAATCAAATCAAACTAAATAATTATCTCAATCTAGATAAACTACATTCTCTGCATGTGTATGCATGACATCTTGAATCGGTGCCCCCTGAAGGTCTTGTTACCCCCTCATGCCTAGGGGTAACTAGAGGAGATCTTGTCTCGTGGCCCACAATAGAGAACATGATCTTGACCATGATCATGATCAACATGTCCACAGATAGCAGCCCAACATCCCCCCTCATTCACCTTTATAGCTACAGGTCAACCAAGGCTCATCACATATGTTGAATTTAATGTAGCTGCAAGAGCCATTCTCCCTGAAGGATGGCATAAGACCCTAGCAGTACACTCTTGGGGTTCTTGGTCTGGCACCAAGCAGTTAAGACCCATGGCAAAAGACCCTTGTGAGGGCCCCCAGTAGATGACTGGGGTTCTTGGTCTGGGACCAAGCAGTATAAGTCCCTAGAGATGTCTAGGGGCCCCTAGATGTGTTCTAGGGTACCCATGTCAAAAGCATGGGTTGATCTTTGGTCTTGCACCTTTGTGGATAAGACCCCAAATGTGTTCTGTGGCAACTTGGTTTTTGATCAGGTAGATCTTGGTGTAATACCAAGATGTGTTGGTGTGTGATCCTCTTCCTCTTTCAGGATGGTCCACAGGACCTACGAGAGACTCTGAAGATGAGGATGATTACATTGTGGGATGTAACCCTTAAGCAGTGATGATAAAGTTAATTGGTCACCTTGAGAATTATATGGACATGTGTTGCCACTAAGAAAACCTCTCTGCCTCTCCCAACCCCTTGATTGTTCTTCACTCCTTTGGTTTTTGAGTTTGGGTTTGAGTGGGGTTTATATTTTTGTTTTTAGGGCTTAATAAGATTAAAATAAAAATAAAAATTAATATTTAAATGTGACATATTAAATTAATATTTATATTAATTAATATGTCATTTTATTAATTATATTTTTATAACCATAAGCCCTAGCCTAAAACTATAAATAGAAACCCTCTCCCTCACTTTTCATTTACACTTTCTCACTCTCCTATTTTAGTGTGGCAGATTGCTCTGAGGTTCTTCTATATGCTGCGACCTCCCTTTGACAGTTCAACTGTGGCCTCCCTTTGACAGTCCAGTTTTGGCCTCCTTTGATTGTTGTTGCCTGGTCCTTTTGAGTTGCTGAGTTGAGGGTTATTCTACTGCTGCCATGTACATTTAGAAGCTGTGTTGAGGGTTGATCTAATCACTGTTGCCAAGTGTCTATGTTGTCGCCCTCTCTTCCCTCTGCTAGTCTACTGCAACCGACCCTCTCCTAAGTGGCTGCCGTCCTTTCCTTGAGCATAACTGAAACCTTTTTAGGGCCGCGACCTTCTTGCTGGGTTGTTAGTCCCTTACTATATGCAAATGTCCTCTAGTTGTTCAGATCTGGAACTTCCTCACTACATGTGGCTAGAATAAGGGTTTGCTTCCAGAATTTTCTGTTTGGGGGTTTGTTGTCTTTTGTGTGGGGTTTCTCTATGGTGTCATAACAGTCCTACATTCTCATTGATAGAGATCTAACCCATTAAGGTTGATCCATGAGCCCTAGACTTATCTGAGCATAACATCAGTGGCTTAACATTCCTCATGTGTGTCAAGCTTCTCTTCATTACACAGAGGTAAATCTTCAAGAGGTAAGGTGCAGTTTCAAATTTATTTAATTGCTTAAATTCAGATCTATTGTTTAGGTTCAGATCTATTAAAATTTGCAATACTCAAAAACATTCTTATGGTTCAGATCTATTGATTTGCAATTATCAGAAATATTGCTTATGGTTCAGATCTATTGATTTTTTACTCAGAAATATTTCTATGTTTCAGATCTAACTGTTTTGCTTGTTCAAAAATATTCTATGGTTCAGATCTAACTGTTTTGCTTGTTCAAAAATATATCTATAGTTCAGATCTAACTGCTTTGCTTAATAAAAAATACTTTATGTTTCAAATCTATTGTTTTACTATACATTTCTGTTCAGAGTTTTACTTTAGATCTACTATGTTTTTGCTGATCTAGCTAACAAATTTTTTTGAAAAGGTATTTTTTATTTTCTTTCCCTAATTCTAACATGGTATCAAAGCTTAGGGCGTGAAAAGAGCTCAAGAAGTGCAGACTTAAGCCTACGTAGATCCATATTGTTAGGGTTGTTTTACAGATCAACAACATCTCTTTTACTAAACTGATCCAGATCTCAGCATGGCCTCCTTTTCAGTTAAAGTTGAAGACAGACTTATAGGGGCTTCCAAGTTCAATGCAGAATAGTTAGCATTCTTGAAGAAAATGCTCTAGAAGAACTGATCACCAGGGTAATTGAATAACCCACTTCAAACACTGCCAGGGCAATATATAGAAAGAAACAAACCAAGGCTAAAAGAATCATTTTTGAGTACGTTAAGGACAACATGATGCCCATCATTGGTCATTTAAGGACTGCCAAAGATTGTTTTGATGCTTTGGCAAACCTCTATGAAAAGAAGGCACCAACTCAGAAAATAATATTGAAGAAACAACTACGTACCTTGAGGATGGGAAAAGATGAATCAATTGATGTCTTCTTCTCCAAGATTTCTCAAACCAGAGATCATCTTATATCAATAGGAGTTGCTGTGGATGATGATGACCTTGTGCAAACTGTAGTTAATGGACTCCCTAAGTCATGGGGAGTTTTTCTCGCATCAGTCAATGGAAGAGAAGCCCAACCTAACTTTGACAGATTGTGGCATGGCTGCTTAGAAGAAGAAGGAAGACTCAAAAGCAAAAATGATCATTCAATTCTAAGAGATCATACCGTTGCAGTAAATGYCAAGAAATGGAAGAAGTTCCCTAAATCTAAAGGCAAAGGTAAGAAACCTCAAGGTAAGTTATCTCATCTTAATCCTCATTTATCTAAAGTAAAATGTTTTAACTGCAATAAGCTAGGACATTATGCAARAGA
Organism: Picea engelmannii; assembly: GCA_009831015.1. NCBI lineage: Eukaryota > Viridiplantae > Streptophyta > Pinopsida > Pinales > Pinaceae > Picea > Picea engelmannii. The sequence goes on from ML789437.1 coordinate 85,304, forward strand.
TTGCAGGAACYCTCCCTCTCAGCAGAAAATAATAATAATAAARAAAAAAAAAGTTYCAAGCCWYAGTTGCYACTRAAGAGRCWAAACCTCAASAGGAAYCTCAAAGAARAMWAACYAGGGYWGCCACCAAAGAGCAARAACAACAWCAAGAATATTATCTYATCTCAGCTCTTYCTGRCRCCATAACCAAGTCRGAGGARATTTGRKTAATGGAYAGCRRTGCTTCCAAACACATGAYAGAGGTTTCAAACAAAATCTTGCAAACTATCGGGACAARAAATTCAATGTAAAGGTGGAACTGGGTGATGATGGTACTTATGACATAAAAGGTTTTGGATCTGCTTCTTTCCAACTTCAATCAGGTAATATCTTTCATATTGATGAAATTCTTTATGTTCCTGGTTTAAAGAAAAATCTAATCTCAGTTGCAGTGTTAGAAAACAAAGGTTACTCAATAGCTTTCACCAAAGGGAAGGCCCTCATGTGGTCCTCAAATGAAGATATGAGCACTGCTATGACCATTGGAACTCGTGAAAGTGGACTTTATAAAATCTCAGGTCAGGTTGTTCAAGCACTAGCTCACGAGATGGTAAATCCCTGCGAGCTTTGGCACAAAAGGCTTGGACATCTCAACTACAACGCACTTCTAGGTTTGCAAAATATGGTGACAAGTATGCTAGTATTTTCTTTTGAGCATGATAGTGTTTGTAGAGGTTGTGCACTCGGTAAGAATACAAAGAAACCCTATCCTCTCAGCAATAGAAAGTCTAATGACATTCTAGATTTAATTCATTCTGATCTTTGTGGGCCCATGACTGCTCCATCTATGAATGGTTGTATTTACTATATCATTTTTATTGATGATTGTTTTCGTAAAACTTTGATTTATTTTTTAAAGACTAAAGATGAATCTTTCAATAGATTTCAAGATTTCAAGAATCTTGTGGAAAATCAAACAGGCAGACACATACGAGTTTTCAGAATAGACAATGGTAAAGAATTTGACTCCTTCAAATATGATGAACTCTGTCGGGCTTTTGGGATTAAGAGGGATCTGACTGTGCCATATAATCCCCAACAGAATGGGGTCGCAGAAAGAAAAAAACATAACTATCTATGAAGCAGTCAGGGCCATGATGTATGACCAGAACTTACTGTTATCTCTTTGGGCTGAAGTTGCCAGTACTGCAGTCTACATTCAAAATAGATGTCCACACAAAGCTCTTGAAGTGAAAACTTCAAAAGAAGTTTTCATCGGTATAAAGCCTTAAGTTGATCACTTGAGAATCTTTGATAGTCCAGTTTATGTTCACATTCCAAAATAAAAGAGGACTAAGCTAGAGCCCTCCGGAAAGAAAGAAACTTTTGTGGGATATAGTGAAACTTTTAGGCTTACAAAATTTATAGTCCAGGTCAAAAGTTCATCGAAGTAAGCAGAGACGTGACTTTTCATGAAGAGACAACTTTTTGTCGGGCCAGAGAACTTCCATGTGATTCAGGGGAGCAAGAAGCTCCACCACTTGATTCTTCAGATTCTCCTCTTCCAGGTGAGTAGAGGGAGGAGACCTCAGAATTTCCAGTGGATTCCTCAAGGGATACTATTGAGTTTCCTTTGGAGATACCTCCTATTAAATGGAAGCCAGCCTGGTGCCGAGAAATTCTAAAAGAAGCAAAAAAACATTAAGCTCCTAAGGGCACCTTCAGAGAAAGCAAGAAACCAGATAAGTACTCCGGTCTCATAGCTAAGTTGAATATTGTGATTGATTCAGAACCTTCCACATTTGAAGAAGCCTCCATACATCAAGTGTGGAAAGATGCTATGATAGAAGAATATGATTCATTTCTAAAGAATAATGTATGGGCAGTGGTTCCTAGACCTTGGCAAATTAGTGGTAACTTCCAAATGGCTTTATAAGATAAAACATGCAACAGATGGCAGTATTGAAAAATACAAGGCTAGATTTGTGACTCGTGGTTTCTCTTAGAAAGAGGGAATTGACTATGATGAAATCTTTGCTCCAGTTGCTAGATATACTTCCATCAGGATTATTATCTCTCTTGCAGCAGTTTTTGGTTGGAAACTTCACCAGATGGATGTTAAGACTGCTTTTCTTAACAGTGAAGTTGAGCAAGAAGTGTATATCGAACAACCTGAAGGTTTCGTGGTCCATGAGAAAGAATCTCATGTGTGCAAACTCAAGAAATCCTTGTATGGGTTGAAGCAAGCTCCGAGAGCTTGGTATGGTAGAATAGACAACTTTCTACAAAGTCTTGGATTCACCAAGAGCATAGCAGATCCCAATCTCTATATAAGGATTGTACAAAATCATCCAGTTATCTTAGGCTTATACGTGGATGATCTGTTCCTCACTGGAGAGGAAAACTTGATAGCTCAGACTAAGAGGGAGCTTTCCGCAGAGTTTGAAATGAAAGACTTTGGGGCTAATGCATTATTTCTTGGGCTTGGAGGTGTGGCAGAAACCAGGTGAGATCTTTCTCTCACAGAGCAAATATGCAGTTGATGTGCTCTGGAGATTTGGCACGATGGACTTTAAGTCCATGGCCACACCAATGATCTCTAACCTAAAGAAACTACAAGATCAAGTTACAGGTTCAGATCCAGAAGACCCCACCTTATATCGATAGATCATTGGGTCATTGATGTACCTCGTACATACTAGACCAGACATTTGTTATGCGGTAAATGCCCTCAATAAGTTCATGTGTGAATCGAAGCATATACATATGGTTGCTGTTAAACATGTTTTGAGATATGTTCGGGGGACTATTGTCTATGGTCTCAAATACACTTCCAGTGGAGGTGTAATGCTTCATGGATTTACAGATTCAAATTGGATGGGCAACACAGTGGATCGTAAGAGCACTTCCAGATATTGCTTCAGTTTGGGTTCAATGATGATTTCCTGGTCCAGCAGGAAACAGGGCTCGATAGCCCAGAGCACTGCAGAAGCAGAATACAGTGCTACAAGTGCTGCTAGCAGAGAAGAAGTGTGGCTTAGGAAGCTACTTTCAGACTTGTTCAGTGCAGAGCTAGAACTCATAGTCATTCACTGTGACAACCAGAGTTGTATAAAACTCTTCAAGAATCCGATGTTTCACGACAGGTCAAAGCACATTGAGATGAGATATCACTATGTCCGGGACATGGTACAAAAGAACATTCTCAGTATTCAATATGTTCCAACGACAGAACAAATGACATATATTTTGACCAAGCCACTGTCCTTGACAAAGTTTGTGTACTTTCGAGACAAGCTTGGTGTTGCTGAGAATGCCTCTCTTGCTGAGAGGGAGTGTTGAATTTAATGCAACTGCAAGAGCCATTCTCTCTAGGGGATGGAATAAGGCCCTAGTTGTGGACTAGGGCCCCCAGTACACTCCTGGGGTTTTTGGTTTGGGACCAAGCAGTTAAGAACCATGGCAAAAGACCCTTGTGAGGGCCCCCAATAGATGACTAGGGTTCTTGGTCTGGGACCAAGCAGTATAAGTCTCTAGAGATGTCTACGGCCCCTGGATGTGTTCTAGGGTACCCATGCCAAAAGCATGGGTTGATCCTTGGTCTTGTACCTTGGTGGATAAGACCCCAGATGTGTTTTGGGGCAACTTGGTTTTTGATCAGGTAGATCTTGGTATAATACCAAGATGTGTTGGTGTGTGATCCTCTTCCTCTCTCCCAAGATGGTCCACAGGACCTAGGAGAGACTATGAAGATGAGCATGACCACATTGTGGGATGTAACCCTTAAGCAGTTATGATAAAGTTAATTGGTCACCTTGAGAATTATATAGACATGTGTTGCCACTAAAAAAACCTCTCTGTCTCTCCTAACCCCTTGATTGTTCTTCACTCCTTTGGTTTTTGAGTTTGGGTTTGAGTTGGGTTTATATTTTTGTTTTTAGGGCTTAATAAGATTAAAATAAAAATAAAAATAAATATTTAAATGTGACATTAAATTAATATTTATATTAATTAATGTCATTTTATTAATTATATTTTTATAACCCTAAGCCCTAGCCTGAAACTATAAATAGAAACCCTCTCCCTCACTTTTCATTGACACTTACTCACTCTCCTATTTTAGCGTGGTGGATTGCTCTGAGGTTCTTCTATATGCTGTGGCCTCCCTTTGACAATTCTGCTGCGGCCTCCCTTTGACAGCCAGTTTCGGCCTCCTTTCATTGCTGTTGCCTGGTCCTTCTAAGTTGCTGAGTTGAAGGTTATTCTGTTGTTGCCAGGTACATTTAGAAGCTATGTTGAGGGTTGTTGTGTGTTGAGGGTTGATCTAATCATTGTTGTCAAGTGTTTACGCTGTCGCCCTCTCCTCCCTTTGACAGTCTACTGCAACCGACCCTCTCCTAAGTGGCTACCGTCCTTTCCTTGAGCAGAATTGGAGCCTTTTTAGTGCCGCAACCTTCTTGCTGGGTTGCTAGTCCCTTACTATAGGCAACCGTTCTCTAGTTGTTCAGATCTGAAACTTCCTCACTGCATGTGGCTGGAATAAGGGTTTGCTTCCAGAATTTTTTGTTTGGGAGTTTGTTGTCTTTTGTGGGGGGTTTTTCTATGGTGGCATAACAATCCTACATTCTCATTGATAGAGATCTAACCCTTTGAGGTTGATCCATGAGTCCTAGACTTATCTGAGCATAACATTAGTGGCTTAACATTCCTCATGTGTGTCAAGCTTCTCTTCATTACACAAAGGTAAATCTTCAAGAGGTAAGGTGTAGTTTCAACTTATTTAATTGCTTAAATTCAGATCTATTGATTTGCAATACTCAGAAACATTCTTATGGTTCAGATCTATTGATTTGCAATACTCAGAAATATTGCTTATGGTTCAGATCTATTGATTTGTTTACTCAGAAATATTTCTATGTTTTAGATCTAACTGTTTTGCTTGTTCATAAATATTCCATGGTTCAAATCTAACTGTTTTGCTTGTTCAGAAATATATCTATAGTTCAGATCTAACTGCTTTGTTTAATCATAAATACTTTATGTTTCAGATCTACTGTCTTACTATACATTTCTGTTCAGAGTTTTACTTTAGATCTACTATGTTCTTGCTGATCTAGCTAACAAAAAAAATTGAAAAAGGTATTTTTTGTTATCTTTCTCTAATTCTAACAACATCAAAGCAATCCAGTGTATGGGGATGGTAAGCCGACGTCGCCATGAGGTATGTTAGTCCTTTCATGCAAAGTGTTGTGCTTAATTTGTTGGGCATGTGGATGAGAATCTTTGGTTGAAGTTGGATAATGGATCACTAACTTGGGAAATTGTGTCAGTTGCCTTGTTTCACCTTGGTGGTCAACTTTTGTGCCTTAGTCCTGTGTCGTCATCGCCCAGGTAAAAGGGGTACTACTGGGGTGCCCTCACAAGGGTAATGTTTCGTTCCCCACCCTACTTAACACCTTCCATCCTGGAGCCTCTCGTAGTGTACCAAACTTCGGTAATGGACCATGGTCCATTCTCTCATGAGAAGAAGGGGCTGAAGGCCCAGAGGTTGATTGAACTGCTCCATACATATATGTTATTACTAATCGACAAAGGTCACCATAAAAGCCTCAGGCCAGCTTGAGCTCTACCCTCGCTAATGGTAATCGCCCTTGTCTGGATGTGAATGAATGCACCAAATTATAAAGGACTACAACCTAGTAAAAAAATAAAGGAACAAAGCTTGAAATCTTTTAAAGGGGACTTGCAAATGATAACTAGGTATCAAAAGACAAAATAAGGGGTTTACAATGCAAAAAGTAACGAGGAAAGGGTATCTCAAACAAGCAAGTGCTCCCTCTACAAAGTCGCTCATAGAAATGCATTCAATGACACAATAAGCCATGAAGGAAGCCCTAAACAATATGACTATCACACTTACTCTTGAAGGGCTTCTTTATTTCCTGCTTCCCTCGGTACCTATCCCTCTACCTTGGTCTTTTGTTTCCTATCTAGGTTGGGACACCTAGTAGGGTTGGATGAAGGCCCCCCCATACTTAAACTTTCCAACTCACTTGGGGTCCTGGGCTGGTGTGATGCTTGAAGGGGATATTGAGGTGAATTGTTTACATGGCTTATATCGTAAGTTACAACTTACTTTGCATGCTTTAAGGACTAATGTTTCTTGTGAATCTTGGCTAGCCTTGTCCTATACTTTACTTTGTCTAGGATGGCCCTGGCATGGTTCTTTGAGGGACGTCCTGGGCTTGTACTGAGGACGTGTGCCTTTATTGCAGGACCTTGGCACGTGTGATGGAGAGCAGTGGGTCATCCAGTGACTCATCACCTTCAGACATCGGCTCACACCCTTGGGGATGATGGACATATGAGCTTGGTTTGAGCAGATTCAATCATGATGGCACACAGATGGGTTTGGAGCCCATGGGTTGGGTAGAGTAACCCAGACCTTATTTATCCACTAGACTAGGGACGTTGCATCGACAGACAACCAGATACCTTGCAGGGATGAGATGCAACTCCCTCTAGCTTGGATGCAGTACCTAGATCCTAGACGTTGGCCCTACTTTGATGATGATGTCATCTTTTAGGGTTTGATGGGGCTAGGGTTTGGTGGATACCTGAGGTATTGGTGATGATTGGCATGACCTTGGGTGAGGAGAGACATCACTTACTCCCACTTCACACTTGATTGGTGGCACGTGGCCTTTGAAGGTCTCTTCCTTGCCTAGGAGGGCTTGACGTCTCACATGTGTGGCTCATTTATGATATATTTTAGCATTTTAGCATTTGTAAAGGATAAATGAGGGGTCAACCCCACTTAAATTGAATGTTATGTTATGTTTGTGGACAAATTAGCTAGGTTGACCTCTTATAAGAAGGCTAGCGCTAGCCTTTTCATTTTCATCATTATTCTTCACCATTGTGGGGTAACACTTCTAGCATTTTCGCTATTTCAGCCTTCTTTGTCTTTCTCTCTCATGCGCTATGCTTGGAAAGGGTCTCTTGTAGATGTGTTGCTGATTTTGGATGGATATTTCTGCAATTAGGGTTAAACTCTCTTGGTTTCTTAGATGAAGTAATTTTTTGCAATTTTATGGTATGTTATTGATGTAAATGGTGAAATTGCTATTTTGTTGTAAGAAGTCTTGTTTTTTTGAAACGCTAAGGAGGGAACATAAGTGCTTCTTCCCTTCACAAAGTTTTATTTGTCTAAAATTGGTGAAATTTCCTTGCTAGGGTTAGAACCCTAAAGCCCTACAGTGCTAGCACTTAGGATTTTAGCCCTAAACAATTGATCTTTGACCTAAGTGAAGCTAGAAGAAGGGAGAAAATATATCTAGGGCCCAAAAGTGCTTGCACCCTAGACATCCTTCCCAAAGTCTAAAGCCTAAGGCCCAAACGTGCTTGCACCTTAGGGTTTAGACTCTACCTCTTGGTTTCAATTAGATCAACCTTCAAGCTTGGATGCATTTCAGACTCCATACCCCTAGATTGGATGCAGGGCTAGAAAAAGTTGGGTCGAAAAAGCTGTGCGAAAAAGTTGGGCCGAAAAAGCAGGGCCGTATAGGCCTAGTTTGTTGGATTGTAAGAAATTTATGAATTAACTGTTGTAATTATTTTCTTCCTCTGAAGCCAATAAAATCCTCTCATTGACTGGCTTTCCTTTTGAGGTTTTTCTAGGGACATTTCCTAAAAATATCCGTGTTGAAATGTGTGTGCTGTTTATGTTTCTGACATTTTTAATGGTTAAAACTCAGTTGTAAATTTTCTGCATAGTTTACAGAATTTATATCAACAATAGATTAAATTATGAGTTGTTATATTACTGGCATAAAGTTTTTGATTGCTGGGTTTCAAGAAATTAACATGGTATCAGAGTTGGGACTCTAAAGAGTGGCACTGAAGACTTTGGCACAAGGATTTGCAGGGATTGCAGGGTTTTTTCTCTGAAAAAGTACTATTGGCCAGTTGGACAAGGATGGCTACCAGATTGAGGTTTGAGGACATGATGGACAGGGCTACAAACTTTAGCCCATGGAAATAGTGGATTGCGTTGTTGTTGGAGGAAAATGAAATATGGCACATTGTGGAGAAAACCCGGGTTGTTCCCACAGATATAACGCTTTTGGCGGTCTACAACAGGCTGTACAACTGCAAGAGAGTGCCAAATCTTCCAACTCGTACAACAACCAGAAGAGGGCGAAATTTCTGTGCCGTACAACAACTGAAGGAGGTTGTATTTGTTGGGCCGTACAACAATAGAGAGAGACCAAATTTCTGGGCCGTACAGGCCGATTTCTGGGTGTACATGGTTGAGCTTTTGCTGGGCCATATAGGCTGATTGGGGCTGGGCCGTACAGATGAAGGAGAGGGCATCTCAGGGCTGTAAGATTTTTGAGTTATTCCGTTGTGCAAATGAGTTAGAACTCGAGCTGTATTTTCTTTGCATAGTTCAGATTTAAATTTCTACATTAATGATTAAATGTGGGTTATAAAACTATTGGCATATTAAATTAGATTGTTGGGTTTATAAAATTTAATAACCAATGCCTCAAAATTTGTGATATGCCTTAAAAAATGTGCAACTAAATAATCGGGTGTAGAGTGTTCTCCGAAGTCCCAAGTACATACATATGAAAAAGAGGGTCCATGTGGGTAAGGTGTGCTAAACCATGGGTGCAACCCTTAAAAGGTGCAATCACCTTTTACATAGCAAGAAAAATATGTGAATAGTTAGGGGTCCCGTAAATCATGTATCCTAGAAGATCCACCTCAGTATGCTCGCACACCTACCCAGGACAAAAATGCCTACATCAGAGGGAGTTACCACCTCCAAAGGGGTAGTCGGCTGGAGTAATAAAATGAAGCACTCTGAGAATGGGGACTAAAAGGACATGCCATGACCGTCCACCTGAGGGGATCTGTGCAACCACTAACCAACACTTGTACATAAGGACATCCCATCATGGCCACATACAAAGAAAATCATCACAGTTTGGGCACATCGGAGTGGTAACATCTTGTCAAAAAATGTAGGGTACACTGTAGAGAATCTAGGGTGTAATAGTATATATAATCGGTGTTTTAAAACTCGGCCTGCTCGAACTCGGACTTGGTCAAGTTGACCGAGCAGACCACAAACCGGTTCGACTCGGCCAGTTAAAGGACTCGGTCCATCGGTTGGGTACCGAATCGGTCGAGTCAAGGCTTGACTCGACCGGTTCGGTACCAAACCGGTCAACTCGGCCGAGTCCATAGGCTTGACTCGACCGGTTCTGTACCAAACCGATCAACTCAGTGGAGTCCGTACCTACTCGGCCAAATCAAAGACAGAGACCCACTGCGCGACTTGTCGGGGCAAGAAATGATTTTTAATTTGTTTTTGAGGTTCCTAAATCCTAAAAGAACGTTCTAAACCGTAAATCCACATTATAAAGACAACCCTACCCGCTCTATTTGCTTCACACTTCTCTAAGGCGCAACCGGTTGCTGAACAAAAGGCCTGATACAGATCCCATTGTCTTGGAAGATATTGATCCAACCTCAGAATGGGTGGAGGAGTCTCACCCACCAGAGTTTGATCCTGATTTTGATATTGATGACTTGGAGTCCGAGGGGATTGGTTTGGATCTGGATCCACTAGTAGGAGATGGAGTAGCACCATGCATGGCACATGCAAGCACTAGTCGTGCAACTCGTCCAT
>ML789437.1:104151-117122 GCA_009831015.1 Picea engelmannii
GTTTCACTGTAACCAACAAATATACCTTGGATGCTATAGGGTTTGTTAGGCACATGAATATAAACAGGACAAGCAAATACGTGAAAGTGTGATACCTGAGGCTTCTTATTAGTAAGGAATTCTCTGGAGTCTTCTCCTTCAATACGTTGTGAGGACATTTGTTCAGAATGTAGATAGCTGTGTTGCATGCCTCTACTTAAAGACACATGGGGAAATCCATGGCATGGATCATTGTGTTGGTTTTAACTTTTCTCTAAGATGGACCAGTTCTTCCTCTCTACAGCCCCATTATGTTGAGCATCTTTGCAAAATGCATCAAAGTCCTTCTATGTGCATTCTCCTCCCTTGTTGGACCTTAGCACTTTTATCTTCCGATCTGTCTGATTCTCGATCAAGGATTTGATCTCTGTGAATGTATTGAACACTTCATTGTCAATATTCATAAAATAAATCCAAGTCTTCCTAGAGGAATCATTGATAAAAGAGACATAGTACAAACTACTTGTCAAAGAAGCTAATGACATCGGTCCACACACATCTGAATGAATCAAATCAAGAATCTCTCTTGATCTATGTTCACTGCTTTGGATAAGTGGCATCATTGCCCATCTCCACCATGTAGAAAATTTTGTGAAATTTCACATCTTTCTAGAGGTTTCCCAGCTCTAGTCCCTGTGAATTATCAGCCTTAGGGTGGACTGAAATATAATTTACAGAAGTAAACAGTGGACAATATTTCACTCCTTTTCAACCCCAATCAACAAGGCAATCCAAGACAAAATATATCAAATGCGTGCCAACAAATTTCAGCCGTCTAGGTCAATCTTATCAAGCATAAGTCAGAGCGGAAATGTACTTTAGGGCAATATCAATGTTAAAACCCTTAACAATTTCAGACTTAACTTATGTCAAATCAACAAGACATACAAGTGCCAAAAATTACCAAATCATGAAGAGAATGATAGCTGAAAATCATATCTGCAATAAATTTTATTTGGAGAGCTGAAAACCTGATATATATATATATATATATATATATATATATATATATACACACACACACATACAAGAGATGAAGTTCAAGTACATACTCTTAGTTTATCACAAGCTGGTACAACCCTCCAAGCTATCCAAAACACCTAGCTAGGGAATTTTTTTTTTGGGGAGTTGCAAACCTCATATATATATATACAAGAGATGAAGTTAGAGTACATACTCTTAGCTTATTTCAAGCTGGTACTGTTAGATTTCGATGTGCACTCAAACTCGGTGCACACACACCTCAGGTCTGGTCTATGTTCTCAACAGTATACACAAATTTTACACAATTTGAACTACAAACATAAACACACTGAGATGCCTAACTATTTAGCACAGCGGAACATACAACAGCAATTAGATCATACACATTAAACAGGAATTCAATGCCAAATCACTTGTCATTGAACCCAGAACAAGGCTTAAAACAAATGGGCTCCCGTACCAGGGACAATGGCCCAATTTACTCTTGCACAGAAAATGCCAAAACAAGGGAAATCATATTACACAGAAAACCCTTACTCATTGTTGAAACCCTCCTTGGTTTCCATACCAATGCTGCTGTCCTGAGGCTAAGGGTTAGGGCATTCCTTGCCTCCTCAAACCCTCCACTGCCTCTGCAATTCATTGCACAAGTCTTGCTGAGTCCTTCCAGCTCTTCACTGTCCTTTGCTGAGGTTCCTTGGCTGCTACCAGGGTGGCTGTAACAGCCCCTTTCTGCCTGCTGTCCACCACAGGGGTTGGCCCCTTTCTCTGCCACTAAGATGGCTGTAACAGACCTCAACTGCTGCTACAAAACGTGCCCTCTTGACTGCTGTAGCAGTCCTCAATGAGCTGTCCTAAAGCTGCTGTTGCAGCCCTCAAAGGACTGTCCTAAGGCTGCCTTAAAGGGCTACAGCAGACCTGCTCTTAGGCTCTGCTGTTAGGGTGTTATACCAGCACTAAGACTCTTCCCAGCACACCTGTAGTTGACCTCTGAGCCTCTGGAACACCCTCAGCACCTTGCTGTTCACCTGTAGCAGCCTCCTCCCTTTGCTGCGAGCCTCCCGCAGTCTTGTAGCTTCCTTTCCTAGGCTGGCTGACCTGTTTGCCCTGCTGCCACTGCCCTTAACTGACCTGTGGTAGCTTCTTCTAGGCTGGCCGGGCCTCTCCCACAGACTGTGGCTCCCTGTCTTTGATGGCTGAGCTATTGTGGCAGCCCTCTAGGACCTGCGGCTGCCACAGATTCCACTTACAGGCCTGCGGCTGCCCTTATCAGACCTCCCACAGTCTGCCACTGTTCTCTTTTGCTGGGCTGAACCTCCTCCCTGTTGTTGGTAGGCTTCTCCAAGGCTGTAGCAGCCCTGCAAGACTTGTGGCAGCCTCCTTTTACTAGGCCGAGTCTCCTGCTGCCTTAACCTGCCCAAAACACATTCAAACACAACAGATCTGAGGCCTTTCAGCCTCCTCCATTTGGCTGGACTGAGGTCACCACACTTGGACTGAAATCACCGAGCATCCACAAGAACAATGAAATTGCACAATGACCTTGATCTCGTTTTATACAAGTCCAATGGTTGAGTTAGAAGCCCCTTTACAAACTCAACATTAAATTAGAATAATTAATCCTCCTTGTGGGTGTGAAGCCCCATCACAAGCCCACAAAGCCCATCACCAAACCCACAAATCCCCTAGCTCCAATCCAAGGGGGTTTTCACCCCAACGAAAGTGCAGTGAGGTGCCAATGAGGATTATCACATGCCTGACACCCTAAGTCACATGGTTTGGGTTCGAGTTCGGGTTCGGTAACGATTAGGTTCGATTCGGGTTCGAATTTTCCAATAAGGTTCGAATGAGGTTCGGCTTTAGGTTCGGCTATATATATTGAAACCTAAGAAACCTCATCCCAAACCTCAATAAAATTCTCCTTCAAATTCGTCCTAAGGTTCGAATTTGGGCACACATTCGAGTTCGTTTAGGTTCGACATTAGGTTCGGCAAACCTTGATGTTCGCCGAATTTTGAACCTCAAGCTTTAGGTTCGGTGAACCTTGTGACTTAGCTGACACCACGGCCTCTAGTGGGAAGACCTCCCTAAGCTACAAAAACATCAACAGGTACAACCCTCCAAGCTATGCAAAACACCTAGCTAGGGAAAACCAAGAAAACCCTAGCTCCACCTAAGATTCTCCATAAGCTGGCATCAATACTAGCATCAACACAAACAAGGCTCCAATACAAGGGCGTTCTATGAGATGTGCCCAATGCTCCTCCTATGAGCCTCCAAGGACTCCAACGCTCATCCTAAGCCATGTGCTCCACCGGTTCCTCTCCACTTGCATGAACACGTTGCAACCTAGGTGTCTCCAAGTCAACTCCATGCCTCCATGCAAGTATTCAAGCCACCCTATGCTTTCTAGGGCTCAATGCCCTCCTCCGGAATGGCAAACTCTTCTCTTCCAGTGTAGGGAGTCCTCTCAAGCAATCAACCAATCTACATGTGGCCATCATGAAGAATGTGCCAAGCTATCTGAAGATTTCCAACGCTCCAAGGAAGAATGTGATGCAAGTGTCCAACTAAGGTTAAGCAACCAGTGAGTAAACTGTAAACCACCTCCAATGTGCTAGTCCATAAGGGACCATCTAAGGGTTAATCGTACACCTTGTACCCCAAATCTCAAGAAGCACCCCCACACATGGTGTAAACACTTTCAGAGTGACTTTGAAAGCTAACACAGGGGACCAAATTGGTTGTGCCATAACTCGGACAGATTGTCACTATAATGCACTAAAGTGCCATTCTTCATTGGATCTACTAGCAACTTAAAAAGGCCACCTTCACACACTCCTTTTGCCAAAACTAGACAAGGGTTAGGTTGCGTTTTTTCAATGATCATTGGTTGATGATCAAACTCAGTGATACTCTGTAGATCTGTCATGCAAGAAATTGAAAGAAGATTCTTAGTTAAACCTAGAACATACAAGACATTATGTAACTCTAAAAGATCACCTTAAGGCATGTGGAAAGAGATATAGCTCACTCTAGTCATAGGATAAGTGGCATCATTTCCCAACTCCACCTGTATGCCATCCTGTCATTCTTGAAGCTTGCAGAAAGACATATCGTTGAAGGTAATGTGTTTTGATGCTCTTCTATCCACATATCAACCTACACCAGAAATGATGTTAGTGGAAGGCACGATACCACAGAGAAAGCTGTCTCAAGTCTGGATGTCAATTCATCTGCTTTGCTTCTACTTCACATGACTCGAGTCTTTCTACTCTTGGTTTGAAGAATCTAATTCTTCCTTGCCCTTTTGACCTCTTGCAAGTCCTCCTTTCTTACTTCATCTCCACATCTACCCTATGAGGGTTAGGTTTTGGATATCCTTCACTCTGGGTGAAATTATCTCTAGCCTTGTTTCCTCCTCAATGAAATCATCCCAAAGGTTCTCAAAGTTGGGAAGCTTTTCATGAGCACAAACACTACAAACAAATGAGTCTCAAGATGAAGAGAATCCATTTAGTGCTATGGGGACCAACTTCTCATCCTACACCTTCTAGATCTCCTTCACTCTGGCTGAAACTATCTCTAGCTTGGGTTCCTCCTCGATGAAATCATCCCAAAGCTTCTCAAAGCTGGGAAGCTTCTCAGAAGCCTTGACACCACACACAAATGGGTCCCAAGATGAAGAAAACTCATTTAATGCTATGGGCACAAACTCTTTATCCTCCACCTTCATCCGGATACTAGCGAGCATCTCAAAGCTCGATAATCTTCATTAGGTCACTGGCCACTCTTTCTGTGTCATTCATGCATGTGGCAGTGAGCTTGTTCTTTAGCAATATCTTGTGAGAGATGTTCACACTATAGCATAGAGTGATCAAGGCATCATACATCTCCTTTGTTGTCGTCTTCGCTTTGGTTGTCTTCTTTTTGTGCGGGGCCAATTGCACAAGATCGATATAGTTGCAATCTTAGCGTCCACAAAACACCATAGATCAATTTCTTCTAGTACCATCTGCAATCTACACTTTCAAGGTGTAAAGTTGGAAGCACCCTTTAGATGACTACATTGTCTGAGATTGAGACTAGTCATATCTGCAACTTTTGGAACACACCTCAACCAAATAGTGTAGCATGAAAACAAATCAGACCAACAACATATCATTGGTGTAGATTGCCCCTCTTAGGCATGAACAACACTCCAATCGCTGGAGTCTCACAAGCATCTCACCCAACCACCTATTAGAGTGCCCGATGCCTATCTCAAGCACGGATCCACTTCTATAACTGATGCTAGGGCATCACACCCACTGAAATCCTCCAACAACTCCCTCTCACAGAGAGCAGCCATATCCATACATGGATTCCTGGCAGATTTCAGAAAATGTGCTTTGATACCATGTTAAATTTCAGATTATGTAAAGTAGAGCTGCACTAAAAAGTCAAAACCCAAAAGATAGGAACTCTAAAACTGATTAACATCCCCTCTCAAAACATCAGAAATCTGAACACTAGATCTGCTAACACATCGCTCTGAAAATGCAAACAGCAAGTACAAAATATGTTGAATCACATCTGTCTACTGTTAACTGAAAGAAGAAAATTATAATGCAATCGCTCAAAACTGAATGAATAACATCGCTAACCTGCATTTCTTTTAGAGATGAAGGAAAGGCTAAGGAATTACAAAATTAGATCATCCCTTTGGTGTGCCTAGATTAGGAATGGAAACCCTAACAATAAACTGCATAGAAATGTGTGCCCAGGCGTGCATGGGATCTCTGCTTAGGAACTAGAGCCTAGCTAAATCCAGAAACTCTTCGAGCTCATGCTAAAACTGATGAAAAACACTTTCTAAATATAACAGAAATCAAACCCTTTCTAAAGTGGAAAAACACCTGAACTTAAACTTAGAGGTAAACAACACTCTCTGTAATTAAGGAAAACGATTTCTAATAAAAGAAAAGCCAAATCTATAGTTCTCTAAGGCTGGCACATGCATGCTCCCTCTACCTATGACTGCTGTTGCTACGCCTCATAACTGCCACCCCCACCCAAACTCACAATAACCGCTGCTAGATAGAACCCAAGGATGGTATTGATCTGCTGGTCTAAATATGCTTATCATTGCTGCGCCTTTTCTGTGGGAGATCACATACCCCAACAAGAAATAAAATAATAAATGATCCAACCAATATATATAAGACAATCAATTACATCACAGTGGTGTCTTTTCCACATGCCCCCAATGTTGTGTGGGAACTTGTCCCCACCCTTGGTAGATGCATCTCCTAGGTTTCCCCATTCCATGGAACTCGGGGACTGCAAGGATAAGTCCCTGTTTGGAAGGGGACATCCCTAAGGATGCAGAGACTTTCCTGACATCTCCTAGACATTTCCTGCCAAAAATGGGGAGGATTGGATGCCCCCTATCCAAACTGCCGCTCATGTGGCATTGGTTCTCCAAAAATTACTGACTTATTGGTTGAACATTTGGACAATAACGAATATTATCTATGCAATGCGTGTTGGAATACTATGTTGTACGTTTTTTAATACCATGTACTCTATCTATTCCTTTTTTCGCAGGGTATTGATATGTACACAGAGGTCCTTCCAATCTATTATTTAAGAATTGCTACTTTTATTGAGTTGTCTCATAACCCTATATTCTGAAATCCTAGTTTTTAAATGTTTAAACATTTTTGATGTTTAATTTTTTTTAAATACTTTTTTACATTCCCATTTGTTCATCCCCTAGTAATTTGGTGTACATTCCAATTGTACTTGAAGCCTGTTCCCTCATCTCCCTGTTTCCCAAATTTCTGAAACTCAGTGCAACACAGCATTCTCCCATTTAGTAATATGTTCATGAAATGTAGATTTTCTTCGTGGGTCAACATATCATGCATGATTTTGGGGTATACTGCATATGAAGATTTTATTCCTATGTGTTTCAGTTGAACTCATCAACCGTCATCAGGTAGCAAATGCAGAATGAAACGTTTTACTTGGGATTTTTTTTGAATAATGCTTCCTCATTACATGGCAGTGGTGAGCATCCATCACCTATCAAGAGGTGTGACGTGGCTTACATTGAACAATTAAGGGACCTGACATAACAGCCACCTTGTCGGTAGTGTGTCAAACATTTCTTGTGAGGAATCAAACCTTTGTGGGGGCTATAGAAACACCTTGCTGTCACTGAATTGGATTTTTTAGAGATATAAGGCTTACCCATGTAATAAAGTCACCTTAGTGACTTTAGGTTAAAATATTAGGGTTTTTGTCTTTTAAGGTTTTCGCCTCCTAGGGTTAGGGTTTTGGTCTCTCAAGCTTTTTATAAGAGCGAGGACACTCATTGTTATATTGTACTGTTCAATAATAATATTGTTCAATGTTTATGGAGATTATGTTTTCGGTATTGTAATGCTACCTAGGGTTTCTTCCATTCTCGTAATATGGTATCAGAGCAGGGAGATAATCATGGCCAAGTTTAAGCAGTCAATTGAAAGGTAAAGAGGGCCATCCAACCATTGGGTAAGAGACTATTTAATAATTATAAAGGAGAAAGTGTGCAAGCGCTACATCACCCATCCGATAGCTTATATAAGAGACCCATGCGACAATCAGTAGAAGATAAGGCGGTGGATGTCTGATTTGACCTGTCAGCAATTAGAAGAGACACACAGAACATATATCCGAAGATCGATTGAGATTGCTACTGTACGGAATAATTTCTTTTTGAAAACTTACTTTATACATCCAAGTCCTGCTGCTAAACAGATTCAGTCGCGACGCAAGGGTATCGAGTTATTCGACACGGTTTCGGGTGACACGACGGTTTCCCTATTACGTGACCACAAACGTTGGGTATCTGAGCTAATGCAGATTGAAACAGGCCGCCTACGAGGGCTTTCGGCATGATTTTCTTGAATTTGAACACCAACACTTTAGGGTTTCTGATTTCAAACCTTATTACAATTATTTCCAGTGGTAATTTTTAGTAATAAAGCGCAGGTGTAGTTGCTGGAGTAAGCTGCCAGATGAGACATGGGCTCTGAGAGGAACACTGTACAATGCCACAGTTGGGTGCTTGACCGCTTCACCACAAATTTGCAGAAGTAATAGAAACACACATTGAGGGGAAAAAACTGCTGTGAGAATTCCGCTGTGGGGACATAATTGTTAGTATGCAGGGCAGAGAAGTTGAAGGGTGTTAATGCATGTCTACATTGAATTCTAGTTATACGAATTGCGGGGCAAAAAGACTTCTCAAGAAAACTCCAAAACATTATCAAAGTTTATGTCACTTGATGATAAACGTCAAGCTGTGATTTGTCGACCTCCAATACAAAGCAAGAGTGTGCTGTCGAGTTTGATTAGTCGGCACAAATCAATGAAACATGGTTTTCCTGAAATGGCCTTAGCTGCACAGGCTTTGGGATTGCTGGCTGTAACAATTGGAGCAGGTGAAATAGCACATAAAGTGCTAGAATATTCCATTTCTCATTTTACTTGCGTGTCTAAACTTGGATACGATGCTACTAAACATATTATGGTATGCAAATCATATTGTTGTAGACAATGAGCCATGATTGAAGATCCACCGGATGCTGACAGTGGCGAAGAATCTATTGAAGAAAATGTATTTTATGCATTTTAGAAAAGAACACGCTTTGTAGACAGGAAGGGATCAGTTAACAACTCAAAATGGATTGTTGCCCAATTAGTTAAGAAGTTGTGAATCTAGGGAAATATCCCTCATTAGTTGGAGAGACATGCATGTGGATTGTAGTCTACTAGTGAGGTTACGCGACATGCATGTGGATTGTTGTCCAATAATTGACTTTGGGAGATTTGTGATTCGGGAGTTTGGGGAGGTGGAATCCGGGAACTCGGGAATTCAACTCAACAGCTACACCGTTATGACGGTTATGAGGCAGCTTGATGGAGCTCAAACTAGTCCAAGAATTGTGTTCAAAGAAGAAGCTTCGAAAAGGATGTTACTGATGTTGAGTATTCAGTTTATGTGTTTTACATTCAAAGTTTGTATTTGATTTCATTTTGTTATCTTTCAGCAGTATAAGCCTTCTGGGGGGTATTAGAGATATAAGGCTTACCCATGTAATAAAGTCACCTTAGTGACTTTAGGTTAAAGATTAGGGTTTTAGTCTTTTAAGGTTTTAGTCTCCCAGGTTTAGGGTTTTGGTCTCTTAAGCTCTTTATAAGAGTGAGGACCCTCATTGTTATATTTTACCGTTCAATAATAATATTGTTCAGTGTTTATGGAGATTATGTTTTCGATATCATAACCCTACCTAGGGTTTCTTCAATTCTCATAATGGGTTTGGTTCTCGTGGCTATTAATTGGGATTTTCTAGGGATGCTATCTACTTTTTGTTATGCTATCCTTTCTTGAAGGCCAATTTTTATTTGTAGTGTATTTTACAATGTTCCACCAAGTTTCCGGGACGGGGGTGTGCGAGAGCGGGGAGATGCACATGGGGGACTTGTGGGAGCAACCCCAAATTTAGGAGGGATGGGGGGACGAGGGGGTCCCTAGCATAGGGGTCCCTATCTCTAAAATTATAAGAAAATATATATAAATATTAATGATAAAATCCCAACAATAACAATTTAGCCCATGTAAATTCATCATTGTGCAATATAAGTAGTAAAATAGTACTAAATTCAAATTTGTAAATGATATAAATAATCAACATGATTCTGATTCTGATTCAGTAATGAAATACATGGATTCATAAATCATAAATGAAACATATATAGTAAAATACTATATACATTGATTTAATTTCATCATTCATCATTCTAAAATCTAATTACTAAATTAGTACTAAGCAAAATAATAGATACGAAAGTCTGAAATAGTAAAATGAAATTACTCAAACTCAAAAATAGTAAAGAGTGATGAGTCAAAGACTCAATATGAGGTCATCCGTATCTAGAGTCATGACTCATGTTAGAACTGAAAATTAACAATGGGCTCAAGGTCTACGAAATAACTCACGGGCTGAAATGTAAATGTCAAATGAGTGTAAAGCAATGATAAATCATAATTATTAGTAGCCCAAGGTAAATATGTGAGGTAGGGTTTTTAACATTTTAATAAATTGTTTTTGTTTTTTTAATTTTAAGTCTTATAAGGAAAAAATTTAGGGGGTACGCCCAAGAGTCCCCCTTTGGAGGGGATAACTCCCAAAGCCCTGCTTTTCAAGGGGGATGCCCAAAAGCACCGCTTGTGGGGAAATGTGCCCCCCACACTGGGGAAACACACCCTGTGCATCTCCCTACGTTTCCCCTAAAGGGGGACGTCGAGAAACGTTTCCCCAGGTGCCCCGTCGTCCCAGGTGTGAGGGAAACATGGGGGGTGCTCCCCCCACCCTCGGGGACACGTACCCATGGAACACTGGTATTTTAGGAAATAAATATGCTTTATTTTTGTAAAAATACATCTTATATTATTCAAAAAATTAGAATAATACATACATAGAGAATTTTACAAAAGATGGTTGCACGCAAAAAATCACGTTGACTACCATTGTAGAGTCATATAGAGGTATATTAAATGAACTCTTGATTTGGCAGAAAATCCAAAAAAACAAAAAAAGGACAATACATATACAAAATCCTCATCAAAGACTAGCAAAGCTAATATCTTATTCAATATTACAATCATAATCAAAATATTAATAAGTGCTCTAAAGGGCACATAGAAAGAGAGCATCATCATGAGGGCTTATGCACATACAACATCCATAGGGTTTAGGTCGTCATCTCTAGGCTTGGGCTAGTCAAATGGTGTAGATGGATAATTAACGTCTAGTGGATTGCAACTTTTACTTTCATTAATCTCCCCAAACCCCTTAGAAATGGTCAAGGGAATACACAACACCTTTTTGTCAAGAGAAAGGAAAAGGGCCTCGTCATGACAACCATGTGGTCATCTGCACCCAGACTTCGTCCTTTCCTCAATTGTTGGCTATCCCTTTGGTGGTGTTGGGATATCTTGATTCATGTGTAGACACATGTGAAGGCATGTGTGAATGTGAGTTGGAGTGCTTTGGCCCTGTACTAGTACTCCAACAACTGGTTTGAATGCTTAAACTCTTAAGGACACTTCCCCACTTCCACTTGGTTTTCCAATGGAAGGTTGACCAATGAAAGTGCCATGTTCGGCTCCTTATGTCTGAACAAAATACAATTTTTGGGTTTCCAAACGTGATACAAAATTAGAATTCTAAAAGCATGCCAAACCATATAGAGATTAATAGTCCAAAGCTTTTTGTTTCCTCACAAAGGAACGTTCCATGAGTGTTTTGTGCATGAACATTGCATATTGCTTGCAAAGGCGTTATGCTTGTTCCTAGGTATCATGACTCTGATTCATGAGTGTTACGATAAAACCAAACACTACGCTGGAGAGTGTTGGCCTTGCCACAAAAGTCACACAAAGGGAAAGGCCACCCAAAATGACAAAGGCTCTTCCTTGTAGCCAATTCCTCATGGATTAGCGACAGAGAAAATATAGCTTTTCTTGTCTTGAACAATGATTTTTGGATTGATTGAAGTCAAAATAACAAAGTGTTCAGATCGTAATGAGTTGTCCAAAGCATGTTCAAGTGCAAATCAATTGGTGGAGCAGGGATAAGCCAACTATAAACTTTAATTGTTTTATACCTAGTGAGGGGCTTCTTGTACAAGCATGGCTAATCCTTCCACCAATTTTTGGAGGCTTGACAATCCAACTTCAAGAGAGACCAATTCTTCTAAAAATGAATTTATTTGAATCACTAAATGAAAATTTTTCTTAGCTAATACTAGGGAATCCACTGGCTAGGTTTAGAAGAGAAGATATATTGGAGTTGTCTTGATTCCTTTGCAATAAACATGGAGAATAAAAAACTAGGTGCTTTCAAGCAAAGGGTTGCCTTAATCAAGAATGATAGGGTATCACCACATGCAATGCTCATTCATACAAATTTTGATGCTGAAACTTTTCCCTTCTAATGTAGAATGCGTTTAACAACTTCCTAGGTTTTCAAATCTCCTTGAAATTAGAAGAAGGCACTGAAAATCTAGGCCTTTTAACTTGTTCTTCCCACAAGGTGCATTGAAACATATGCTTTTTCGTGGGAGAAGCTACCAAGTTTTGTCCCTTTACTTAGAGTGAATAATCCATTTGGCACATAAGGCAAGTCCTTGTTTATGAATATTGATGACTCCCAACCCACCCTGAGCTTTAGGATTGCAACATATACTGTCGTCTACTCTATGGAAGCCACTTTTAGCCTTCTAGTTGGCCCCCAAAAAATGCATGAAGAAGCTTTTCAACGTTAGCATTAGTAACTAGTGAGGAGGTCCATGATGAATAGTAGATGTGGTTGGTGGCTATGATCTTAGTGCAAATTTGATATTGAGTAGCTAACGAAAGGGGTCTTGCAAGCCATTTTGCCACCTTTTCAATCCTATTGACCACATATTAACATAAGTCCTTTGTGGAAGCTTGAGAAGAAAAAAGAATGCAAATAAACTTGAAAATATACTCAGGGTAGATCCACAACACCCAATGTCGTCTATGTTAGCTTTCAATTTACTTTGAAAGTGTTTACACCATGTTTGGGGATGCTTCATGAGATTTTGGGTACATGGTGTATGTTCAGCCTTTGGATGGTTTGAGATGGATTTGCGCATGGGAGATGGTCCGTGATAGATTTGCACATTGGAGATAACTTACTTGGTGGTTGCTTGACATCAATTGGGTGCTTGCTTGGCATTCTTCCCTAGGGAATTGGAGTTCTATTCACAGCTTGGGGTATATCCTTCATGTTGGCCACATGGAGAGGTTCGCTTGCTTGGAGAACGCCTTGCTTAGGAGGAGTGTTGTGCATCTTGTGTTAAATTTTGAGCTTGATTTTCTTATGTGG
>ML789437.1:130727-148309 GCA_009831015.1 Picea engelmannii
GATGTTTCCCCGTAGGGGTTTTACCACGTGAAAACATCGGTGTGTTGATCTTTGATCTGGTTATGTGAGTGGTTACTGAAGGTGTTCGTCCTCTGTTGGAATACCTGTGTTGTCGAACACATTCTTGTCCATCGAAGAGTGCACATGACCTTCTATTCTCATGGGAGACGACGTACCGGTTGAGGTATGTGGTAAAGGCATGGTTTCTTTGGAAGGGGGCTATTTTGATAATAATGTTCTGCATGTCCCCTCGCTGTCCATGAACTTGCTTTCCATATATCAAATGACACATTCAGGTTCCGGAAGAAAGGCCGAATTCTATCCAGATTCAGTGGAGATTTTGGACTTAAAAACAAGGTCTCGGGTAGCTCACGGTGTTGCAGATCATCACTCTCGGTTGTATTCCTTCTCTCATTTCATTCCCAAATTTGTATGTACAACATTTTTGACTTATACTAATGAAGAGAGCAGGTTATGGCATGAGAGATTTGGGCATCTTAATTATAGGTACTTGCATCAACTCAACAAAGAAGACATGGTAACCAGTTTGCCTCAAATCAAATTTTCCAATGGGATCTGTTAGGGTTGCATTCTTGGTAAGCATCCCGAGCAAAAAATTGTCAAAGGATAAGCATGGAGTACATCCTCACCTCTTCAGTTGATTCATAGTGATGTCATAGGACCCTTCCCCGAGTCCTCAATCAACAAATATCGGTATTTAATCACTTTTATCGATGACTACTCTCGCTTCACATGGGTGTATTTTTGGACATTGAAATCTCAAGTTTTTCAATATTTTAAAGAATTTAAAGCACTCGTTGAGAATCAGTCTGAGGGAAGGATTAAAATCCTTCGTAGTGATAATGGAGGTGAGTATGTTAACAAAGATATGCAACAACTTTGTTCCGAATCGGGCATCAAGATCCAACATACAGTGCCTTACACACCGCAACAGAACGATGTTGCTGGGAGAAAGAACCGGGCACTGAAAGAGATGACAAATTGCATGCTACAGTCGAAATCATTGGCTCCGAAGCTATGGGATGAAGTCGTAAATTGTGCAACATACATTCATAACCGTGTTCCTCACAAATCATTGAAGGGAATCACTGCTTTCGAAGCTTGGTGTGGTAAGAAACCAAAAGTCTCTCATTTCAAAATTTTTGGTTGTCGTGCATGGGCCCATATTCCATCTGATAAACGAAAGGCACTAGAGCCTCAGAGTGTTGAATGCATATTTTTGGATACCCCGAAGGTGTCAAAGGTTATAGGCTGCTACAAAGTTCTACTGATTCACTTTTCATTGAGCGAAGTGTGAAGTTCGAAGAGGGTCCGCTACATGAAGTTTCAGATCAGCCTGTCGAGGATTTTTTGGATGAAATAGTTGAAGAGGGTTTTGATGCTCATTCGAGAACTTTAGATAATGATGATGAGCAGGTATTTGGATCAGATTCAGAGGTTGATGAGTAGGTCATGGCTGCTATGGATCTCCTACTAGTCTGGGCGAAAAAGACTTTGCATGATGCCAGTGAACTAGTCGACAATCCGACGGATCCGAGGAGGACTAGATCACAATTATTCGAGGCCCTCACTGCTTTGGCTGCCATAGAGAAGTTGCTGCCCATACATTGCTATATGTCAGTTGAAGTAGATCCACAATCATATATAGAGGCCACGGGAAACCCCTTCTGGGAAGCTGCTATGGATGAGGAGAACAATGCTCTCATGGAGAACCAAACCTGGGATTTGGTTCCACTTTCGAAAGGAAGAAAGCTTGTTCGATGCAGATGGATATTTCGAACAAAGATGGCTGCAAATGGTGAGATCAGTAAGTATAAAGCTCGGCTTGTTGCTAAAGGTTACTCTCAGGTACATGGCATTGATTATATCGAGACTTTTGCACCAGCTGCAAAAATGGACTCCATCAGGCTAGTTTTGGCCATTGCGGCTTCTCGACACTGGGAAGTCCATCACATGGATGTGAAGAGTGCTTTTCTTCACGAAGATCTGAAGGAGGAGATATATATGGAGCAACCACAAGGGTATGTTCATGACTCCTCTCTTGTATGCAGGTTAAATAAATCATTATATGGGCTCAAATAGGCTCTCGAGCTTGGTATGCAAAAATGGATTCTTTTCTGCTTTCTCAGGGATTTCATAGATGTAAATTGGATCCGAATGTTTATATGCTTCGCCATGATGACTCCCTTTTGCTGATTGTTCTATACGTAGATGACTTACTGATCATAGGGAGTGCTTTATCAGAGATGGTTAAGACTACCTTGCATGATATATTTTCCATGAGTGATATGGGTTGGTTGCATTATTTTCTTGGTCTTGAGGTATCACAATCCACTTTAGGAATCAAGATGGCACAAACCAAGTATGCACTGGATCTACATGACATGTTTTAGATGACAGAGTGTAAGCCAACTGGTTCACCTTTTCTTTCCAGTGTCAGATTGGAGGATGGAGTGACTACTCCTTTGGTAGACAATACTCTCTATCGACAGTTGGTAGGGAGCTTATTGTACCTCACACATACCCGTCCTGATCTCTCTTATGCAGTGAGTGTTGTTTCTAGGTATATGCAAGAGCCCCATGAGCTTCATTGGAAAGCTTCTAAGAGAATCCTTTCGTATGTAAAAGGCACTCCCAATTTTGGTATTTATTATGCAGTTGATTGTCCTCTATCTTTGGTCGGGTATATAGATTCAGATTGGGCTGGCGATGGCACAGACCGCAAGTCCACCTTAGGGTATGTATTCAATTTTGGTTCCGATCCACTTTGCTGGTCAAGCAAGAAGCAAGTAGCTATTGCTTTAGCCACAACAAAGGAAGAGTACAGGGGAGCAGTGAATTCCGCCACACAGTGTATTTGGTTGCAGGGTTTACTTTCTGAGTTTGGGATTCAGTATCAGATATCGAGTATCATATTTTGTGACAACTAGGGTACCATTCAGAGATCCACTGATCTGGTTCAGAGACAGAGGACCAAGCATATCGAGATACACATGCATTACATCCGGGGGCTGATTCATGATCGAGTGATTTCACTGCAGTACTGCCCCACTGAGCAACATGTTGCAAACATCTTCACCAGATCCTTCACTGAGAAGAAATTCTCTGACTTGCGGGATCTTTTGGTTGTGGTAGAGGCAATTGGGTAGACTCTCACAGTTTACTTAGCATTTTTTTATGTCCTCTTTTTTTTTTGGGGGGGGGAGGGGGGGCGTTTCTTATGAGGTTTTCCCTCTTTCCTCGTTTTATGAGGGGTTCATTATTGTATTGAGTATCTAAAATGGCCTAGTAGCCAGGACTCACATTTTCTTATTATGTCACTACAATTAGGCTTAAGGGGGGGTGTTAGAGCATAATCCTAACTTCCCTTGGTGTATTACTTGTCTCAGGCACATAGACCTTGGTTAATGCATCCCAATGCATTTTTCCTCACTTGATTCTACTTTCTAGAGAGGGTAGGAGACACTTTCCTTGTTTTTAGGGAGTTTTCCTTAAATTTAGGGATATTGACATGAAGTTAAGCTTGAGTTCTTTAATTAGAAATCCACTTAGTGACTCCTTTCCAACTTCCATGCATAGTTTAAACACCTAAAGGAAGGAGAGCGCACTTCCTCCTTAAATCAAGGAAACTGCCCTTGATTTTAGGGATTTACCCCCTTTCTTTAGTAAACTTTGCATGTTTAGCTAATCAGTTAGTAAACTCGCACTTTTCAGCCTATCATACTCATGTTAGGTGTGGGTTATCTATTTTAGAGGTTTAGGCATGTGCTTTAACCATTTTTACACTGCTTTTAGTGGCAGTTGCTATTATTAGTGACAAGATCAATTCCTCTCTACATATTGGATTGATCTCATTGTAATTTCGGACATTTTGTGAATACATTCATTCTTGTGGAGTAAATTCTTCTCTCTCTCTTCTTGTTTATTTGCAAATTCATTGGATTAGTGTTATTTTTCTCATCGAATTCTAGATCTCTCAGGTCTCAGAATTTTACACATTTATGCCCAACAAATTACTGTTGGTGAAATGCAAATGAATCATGTAGTTTTCCTGATGATGGACAACACTTTAGTTGTCTGAAATGTTGAAGATAAAAATTGTCTCAGAGCAAATTTTGTAATATGTTAATATATTCTTTATGGAAGTGGTGGGACTTGAAACCTCTTGGTGACAACTTCAATTTTCTTAGTAGCAACTTTCCCCAGTTATCACCAGATGGTTTCTATCTGTCTCCTAAAGCCTCTAAGGAAAAAGAGGCTGTCCTAGCAACAACTTCATTCCACCAAAGACTTCAGTCTTTGCCCCCTTGCCATGGGATGAGTTGAAATCCTCTATATATTATTAAGACAAATGGGGCTGTTTTGATGCACAATATTCCTAAAGTAATTGGATATGCACATACATGACTAATACTCCTCCCCAAACAATATGATATATCTAATAATCAATTAAATGGGATGGTGATCAAACTGGGTTGATATAACCATGATCTGCATTGGCCTGTGACCCTTGTTTTTGAATACAAAAAGTTCAAGTTTAGAAAGCATGGCCTTATCTAGCTATTTAAGGATTATATCTTTCTTGCATCTTAAATTTGTCACGTGCACCATAAATCAGAAGAATCATTCGCTTTGTCGACATTGTGGTCATATAACCCGAGTTTGCAATAGAGGCTGAATTGAGCTTCTTGGTCCTCAGGGATCCAATGATGGGGAGCAAACCTTCTTTGTCCTCTGGAGACCAGACCATGTGGCAGTCACCACAAATCAAATGATTGACCTCGGGAAATTCATTGACCATCTAATGCCAGAATGCAACCCATTCTAATGCATCAATCATGCAATAAACATTAGCCTCTCTAAGGGTATGCTTCCATAGGTGAAGAATGAGCAATAGATGTCTGAGTCAGGTTGAGACTCAATCCACAACACTCTTGGCAAGTTTAGGCTACAGGAGCACTGCCATGCGACCTTTCCATCCTCATGTGCCTAAATAATGATGGAAAACCTTACCAACTAAAATTTAGTGTTGTTCTAGGCAAAAAACTAACTATCTGAACCTCCTGTAAGCAAACTATATTCAAGTCCTTAAACATACTACATAGTCATCTGACAGTTCCTTTATGGCTAGGGTCAGAAAGACCCCTCACTTTCCATGGAAATACTTTCATTCTGCTGGGGGAAGGGAGATATCCACCTCATCATCATTTCCATCTCCAATTTCCATTCCATCCACCTGGTCGAAAGTCTTAAAGGGATTAGAGACTTTGTTGAGCACCAATGGAAAAAATTGATCCAAATATTGAGTTTTCCATCGAGACTGCTTGCCTTCCTATGGTTGTCCACAATGCCAGCGTGCCACAGAGGTGATAGAGATGGAGCACATCAATTCACCCCATTTTGGGGGTGTGAACTCCGACGACTAGCTGCAAAAGCCAAAAAGCGAAGGCTGCAAGAGGCTTTTGGATCCTGAGATTGAGGCAACGGACTGAAAGGCTGCTGGTGGTTGCTTATCAACATTAGATCCTTTCGTTGTCATGACATTGATAGTGCAGCCATCTGGGCGCTTATTGGGAGCTGAAGTGGTATGATTAGCCTTAAGGGCTTGAGGTTTAGAGTTCACTGCAGGTGGTTTCACCATTAATGGGCAGTCCTTACTTTGATGCTCAGGGCTTTGATACCATAAGGATGTATTGGTCAGGTTAATGTATTGAACCTGCTGATGGTGATTTTTATTTCTGACTTGAATTACGATAGATTCCTTCAGATCACCCTGGAGGTTTACTTGAATGCAAATTCTTTTATTGGGCCAAGGCCAGATGGCTCTTTTGGGCTCATGGCAGATAAATTTCCCAATGGGGCTGTGCCAGTCTTTCCTTAAAATGCAAATATTGGTCAAGAAGGCCAGGGGATTCTACCCAAATGGGGCAATGGAGTTTGGCAGAAACTTTTGCAGAGGAGTCTTTGCTCCAATGAGAAAAATCAACCAGGGTATTTCTACAGACCCACAGACGTCACTGCATGATAAACACACAGCTGGCAGATTCCCTAAACTTAAATATAGAGAAACCCTTGGTCAGGTTCCTGATATTGGACACATGCCAACCAAATAGTTCCAAGGTCTCCCAGACCCAGGCCCAGATCATATTTTCCGTAGGGATATGGCCAACTAAATAATCAACCCAGTGCATGCACACTATATTCAAGACAAACTTCTTCATATTCGTTATGAACACTTTTAACAGTGTCTTCAGAAGGAACAAGGACATTCCCTTGTGGAACTCATAAACTTGCAGTGCTTAAGTGCCGTTATCCTCCCCGGTCCAACTGATGTGACAGAATGCTCAATGGTGGGTGTGCATCATTTTGAGGACTCAGTCTTGTTGGTGGGAAACGCCCAACATATGGACAGATCTAAATGCAACAGCAAGGCCATTTCAAGATCATCCAAAGCAGAAAAGCAGTACTTGCAGGAACGAATACTGACATTACCATTACAAGTCCCTGGAACCAGAAAGCCTCAAAGCTTCATCAAAACACTCGAGAAAATACAAGTCACCTAAAACTTTATTAGATCCAATCGATATCTTTTTGGTTGTGATTAGTATATTTTGTACCCAAATAGAGATCTTTGTACTTTCTTGGCATACATGAACAGTTTAGTTATAATCTTATTGGGAGCTCTCCTTTCTTCTGATAAAATGGTTATTTTTTTCATTCCCAGGG
Organism: Picea engelmannii; assembly: GCA_009831015.1. Taxonomy (NCBI): domain Eukaryota; kingdom Viridiplantae; phylum Streptophyta; class Pinopsida; order Pinales; family Pinaceae; genus Picea; species Picea engelmannii. Next base: position 137,475 of record ML789437.1, read on the forward strand.
CATTTGCTTGGATACTGTATTAGTGCCCCCAGTCCTTAGAATTAGAGAATTTTCTAAAGTTGAGTTGTTACAAGTGAAATGTTTTCTGTATAGTCTTATATTCCGAACTTCACAGATCTTATTCTATGATTTGTATAATGATGCTTTTAACTTGTCTTGAAAGTCCATGACCTGTTTTTGTTTTCTGATGCTTATCTTGGAGTTTATGTTAGATCATTCCTAATCCTTTTTGATCTTTGAGTTTTATACTGCAGCTTATTACCATGCAGAAGGAGTTGCAAAAACAGATGTCTGTAATGGTTGCTGTACCTGTTGCAAAGGAGGGGAAGAGAATGGAGGCTGCCCTTGGTCAACGTTTGGAGAAGGTTGTAAAAGCTCATGTGGATGCTATGTGGGCAAGGCTTCAGGAAGAGAATGCAAAGCGTGAGAAAGCTGACAGGGAACGTGTGCAACAGTTGACGTCATTATTAAATTCAATCAATAAAGACTTACCAATGACATTGGAACGTGTTTTGAAAAAAGAGATTGGTTCTTTAGGCCCTACTGTGGCACGCATAGTTACTCCAACTCTGGAGAAAACTATTTCAACTGCAATTAATGATTCCTTCCAGGTTTTCTGCTTACCATTGTCCAGCCTAGTCTAATGAATATAAGCCATGTAGATTGTGCAATTATCTTTTCCTCTTATGATTTTGTAGGTGTTAAAGTGTTTATACTCATTACTTAATCTCATTGTAACCCTGAAGAATTTGCTCTCTTTCATCTTTGTTTGCTTTGGACTGGTATTTAGCAATAATGGTTCTATTTATAACACACTTTAATATATCTTCCAATAACAAATTTTGCAGAAAGGAGTAAGTGACAAGGCATTGGCTCAGTTGGAGAAATCAGTTGTGACAAAGCTGGATTCTCTTGTATCAAGGCAAATTCAGACACAATTCCAATCCTCTGGAAAGCAAGTGCTTCAGGTCAGTCAAAGTTGGGTAGATCACACAGGTGCTATAATAAATAAATGGATTGAAATGTTATAGACATAAACAAGACACTGAAAATGGGTGCTATAAAAGTACCTACAAGCCTATAGCCCAGACAATTTATTCTCAACTTTTGGAAGCTATTTTTGTGTTTTGTTTCCATTAGTCAATTGAGACTATCAACGTGCTCACAGGATACATTGAGGTCTAGCTTTGAGAATTCAATTATCCCAGCCTTTGAGCGATCCTGCAAGGCAATGTTTGACCAAGTAGATTCTGCATTTCAAAAAGGAATGGCAGAACACACAACTGCTGCCCAGCAGCAATTTGCAACTACCCATACAGTGCTTGCATCAACACTTCAGGTATGTGTATAATCCAGTTTGTTTTTGTTTATGGGAGCTTGGTCAATTTTTTCTGCTACCTGTTTTTGAGATTTTGGGAAAGAGCATTCTAATGATATAGGTCCACATAAACTTTTTATACTAGGATGAAATATTTATGATCTTTTTATAAGTGCCTGTCAATGAAATTGCTGGTCTTTATCCCCTGTTTTTGCCAAAGATTACGTTCCACCAGTGTTGTTTAGACTGTCAATCTGTGGAGACATGTACCTTGTTTTTGAATCTTTGGTCAGTATCAAAAATATTACAGCATATGTCTCTGTTGGTTAGCTTATGTAGTAGCCACAATATGTCTGTGTAATTTTCAAGTTACAGCCAGACTTCGTGTGATAATTATTTTACTTAGTCACATGTATGCCCACCTCAATTATTTTCTCAACGAGGAACAATGAAATATTGTCATTTCCAGGGAATTCATATGAAATATAGTGGGCTATTTCAATGGTGATCATATGTTCACACAAAACATCTAGAGTTTGTGCTTAAAGAACATTGACATACTTAGCAGAGGGCAATCACTTGACTTCAATTATTTTGAATGATATACAGATTACTATTTAAGGTGCTAAACAAGGATCTATCTACTGCTCATAAGCAGGTGTCAGTGTTGATGCCAATCTTATGACTGAGCTGGCTCAATATCCATGTCAGTTAACAGGGATAGACAACTCATAAGCAGACCTCAGTGTTGATGTTAGTCTCGTGAATGAAACTGGCTGTGAAGATATTTCTCTGCTCCCCAGACCTGATGGTAATCTCAACCTGGTGCTAATCTTGACCCCCTGGTGCTAATCTTGACCCCCTGTGATCATGCTCCCTCTTGGCCCAGCTTGGCGCAGACTAGGGCTCTGTCTGCCCGTGGGCCCCCACCCACTCCTCCTAGTTCCCTCCCAGTTTTCCCAACTGTTGTAACTACGTCTGCTCACCCTTGTCTTCCCACCCTGCTCATCCTTGCCTCCCCCCCCTGCTCACCGCTATCTTTCACCCGCTCCCCGACTGCCTCTTCCTTTTCTCACCTTTCCCCATCACACTAGGTGTCCCCGATTTTCTTGTTGCCCCAACTGTCGTTTGACATTTCCCTGAGCTCCCCCCTCTCTCTCTCCCAGATGTCCCTGCATTCACCTAGTGCTCTGTGGTTTCCTGCATCTTCCCCGGATTCCACCACCTCCCTTTGGTGCCTCCCCTCTACTCTATCCTCCTCTAGCCTCCCCATTAGCACCCTCGACCCCTTTGCTGCCTCCTTGTCTACCACTTACTACCCCATCCCTCCTCATTTGGTTTTGCTGCTCCCTTTCTCTCTTGCATCTCTTCAACCTTAGGGAACCCACCCTACCCGTTCTCTCTTCTCCGCGAACTGCTCTAGCCATAAGTACTGGGTTGAAGCTGTCGCAACACAACAATAGATGGTTTTGTACATCAGGGGGTTGTCATGTCTATTGAAAACCATAAATTACAAAGCATTTAGAGAAACTACAATACTATCTCTTCCTCTATTTATCTTAGCCCTCCAACTTTAGTGGTGATAACCCAATACAAAGTTGTTTTGGCATCGGTGGACCACTTTGAGTTGGAGGACAAGAGTTAGGAGAATCGTTCCCTTCAACTCCCTTTGGATGGCATCGCTTTCCTCTGCTTTGAAATCCCTGACTTTAAAAACATCCTAGAAGCATTGACCTTGTGGGTTCATGGTGTCAAGGGGAAGAAGCAAGCTCCCCCTCTTGTCGAGTTCGAGATTGTGGTCCAAGCCAAAATCACCAAGGAGCGACATAGGTGGGCTAAGGAATTGAACTCGAGAGTTCGAGGACTTCCCCCTTCCTTCTCTTTAGATCTATTATAGGTAGGACTTACTTTCCTCTATGACACCTTGGATTTGAAGGACATTAACCTCGAGTGTGCTTGGGCCTGGGCCAACTCGATGTTGTTCATCCAATTTCGACTACTTGGAGATTATATTTGTGCCCTTTGGGCTCGAGACGACTCTTCTCTATCCCACACATGGTTTTCTTAGAGGATGATCTCACTAGATCATAGCTAGAGGATTCCAAACGTGATTGAGAGTAGGTATTAGCAGCTAGGAAGGAGGGGATGTAGGCCATTATTTGTGGTCTTCATGCAGTGATTTAGGACTCTTTTCTTCTCAGGTTGTCCAACCTTAGATCTTCTAAATGACATTTTTGATCAGGTGGTGTGATGTTGTCCTCTCTATCCATTGTTGTTTGGGATTGTAACAGTGAGTTTTGGTCTTCACTTGGCAATAACATAGTCTATGATATACATGTGCTCGAGATCTTCTTTTCCTTTTGCTAAAACCCACATGAACCTCATGTGTGAACTCACATATTTTTGGTTATCATTGGGTGTTGACTTTCAGGTAGGATACTCGCCAATGCGAGGGAGTTCTATGGGGTGTTTGTTTGGGATGGGGTTCCCTTTGGAGCAAATTTTTAGTGGTTGCCTTTGATGAGCACACTAGATTTATGTGGATGTACATTTGAGGTAGTGCTCTCTTTCGGGATGTTTATATAGCAGTTTGTTGTATCTCTTGGCTTCCTCGTGTTTCACCATTTACAATGAGCCAAATGGTGACCCATTCCTCAACTTGTACCTGACTATTTCTCAAAATTCCTCTTCCCTAGAGTCTCCATTGCCCTGGAGCATCTAAGATGTCGGTTGCTAAAGCCCATGTCTTGTGGATTGAATCCTCACTCCACAACTTTAGCTCCAATTCTAGTTTGTAGTCGGCTAGATTCTAGCTCGCAACGGTAGTAATTTGTTTGTTGAAGTTTTCTTGCTTGATGCCCATGCCTCTCTCTCCTTCTTCTTCCACCCTTTGCCCCTTCCTCATCCTCTTTGTGTCACCCCCCTCCTCACCATTTCACCCGCCCTCGCCTCCTCCTCTTAGAACCCCCTCCCATCTCTCCTATTTCTTTCACACCATCGTCCCCACTCACATAGATAGCAGGCTATCACTGGTTTTCGACTTGTCGATAGGAGACCTGATTTTCAGGTGGTGTTAGAGGTTTAGGTAGAGTGGTCTGTCTAACCAGGGACTCCCTTAGGGATAGGATTTCTCTAGTGGCTTCAGACGAGTTTGCTAGGGTCATGTGGATTCATCTCAATGGATTTACCTCCCTCCCTAGAGACATCTACGTGGCACTTTGTTACTTCCCCCCTATTTTATCTCAGTTTGCTATTCATAGTGACTCATACGAAGATCCTTGCTTGGACCTATACATTGGCATCATCTAGTACTTAACAATGGGGGATATCATCCTATGGGGCGACTTCAATGCCCGTACCAGAGCTCTTGAGATTCTTCTACATGATAGTTCAGAGGATGTGTTTTATATTTAGGAAACAAATCCAGATTCAGTAGGACTCCAATGGTTATTTGATGATGTCTCTGGGCGTCTCATGGTGTTATGGCAGACACCTCTTACAACTCGGTGAATCCCATGAGGCATTGATCCTAAATGACCTTTCCAACTTCCGAGATTCTCGCTTCTTCAGTTGTCGACCTCACAGTAGTGGTGTGAGTGTAGTGGATTATGTCTTGTCCAGTCAAGCTTTCTCCCCTTTATCCATCATTTTTCGGTGACTCCCATCACCTTAGTCGACCATGCTCTTCTATCTCTCTCTTTAGGCCGAACCCCCCGCTCCCTTGAACCCCTCCTTGGTCCACCTCGGACCACCTTTTCCTTTGATGAGGGTGTCCTCAACATCTTTACTTCTCATGTTCGCTAGATGCTCCCATTTGAGTTCTAGTTCTTGTGGCTCATTTCTACCGATGCCAAATATACCTGTCTTTTATCCACCATTTGGGAAGTTGCTCTTCAGTCATACCCCCACTACACCAAATCCACCTCACCTTCCTTCAAAACTAGATCTTGCCCAACAAGTGGTATGACAAAGAATGTAAAATCCTCCATAGTCAACTTCAACACGCTTTCACTCACACTCACCCTTCCTACCCTCGTCTTAAGGCTTCCTACTACCGCCTTCTTCACCATAAGAAGCACCTCTTCTTTGCTCAAAGGAGACATAAGTTGTGTGCTTCCCTTATCTGGTCCCCTAAATGTTAGATTTTCCTTATTTACAGAGCATTAGTGTTACTTGTGTTCTTTTACTTCATTACCATTAACATATATATATATATCATGTACTGACTCCTGAGCAATAGCAACATAAACAAGAGACAAAAATAACACAAGAGATTTATCCTGGGAAAACCCCAAATGGGGGAAAAACCCAACAACCTTTCTTAGATAGATTCCGTTCACAAAGCAAGTCCAATTAGATAAACCCTAGCACAAAGGCTAGCTCAACCAGAAATACCACCACAGTTGCAGCAACAACACCATACCAAAGTAGCACACCTCTTCAAGGAGTAATGCACAAGAGAGAGATACCAAAAGACTGAACAAGAAGAAACTGAGTCATTGTAACAGTTGCGTCACCTTCTCCAAACCTGCACCTTGCTTTTGTGTAGCTGAGAGAGTGTGTGTGAGTGAACAAATGAGCTAAGGCGCCTCCTTATTTATAGTCTTCCTGTCCTTCTAGCTGGTCGACTTCTCTTTTGGGAAGGTGTCTTTTCATTATACTTTATTCTTCTGGGCCGACTTCTCTTCTAGGGTATTTCAACATCTGTCCAATGGATCTCTTGCTTTCAGAATCTTCTCCGCATCTAAGAAGGGTCATATAGGAGGGAAAGATTCTCCCGCAGCTACCAAAATATCTACATTGCCTCTTAGCTAGGGATGCATCTTTCACGATGTCTTCATCTAGTAGTCCACTGAGTACTTTGCAATCGGCTGGTAGCACACAACTGCCACAATGCCATCTATAGCTCGAATCATCTATCACAGTCTCTGCAATCTAGTGGCACTCATCTACTGTCCAAAGACACAATGTCTGTCTCCTGCAATCAAATGATAGCTACACAAGCTACCACCATGCAATACAACAGCCTCTATGATTATGCAACAATCAACTAGTGTCACACAACCACTACAATATGCCCTTAGCCATAGTCAAGATCCGTATGACTATGCAACAATCAATTAGTAGCACACCGTTACTACAATGCCATTAGCCATAGTCATACCTATGATTATGCAACAATTAGCTAGTAACACGGTTACTACAATATGCCATCAACCATAATCATAGTTGATGTCTCTATAACTATGCAACAATCAATAAAATCAACTAGTAGCACACAAGTACTACAATATGCCATCAACCATAGTTATAGTCTCATCCAGTAGCATGAAGCTACTCCCATAGTCCTCATGACTATGCGTGTGATGTTTCTTCTCTCATTAGGTTCGACATTGAATTACCCCCTCAGTTGCAAGACTGATCCAGGGAACCCTTGGCCAAAGGGGTTAGCCGGCATGAGAAGAAACAAAACACCTCCCTCTCAACGAGAGTGGACATTTTGCATCACGCCAAGCTTGTCTTTGGAGCACCTTGAGTCTTTCCGTTCCTAGTCAAATCAACATGACTAATAGGAGAAAGACTGCGCCTGGGCCATTCACCACTAGCCAAATCAGCATGGCTAATCCTGTGAGTGAATGTATCATTCTCCCTTGGTCAAATTAGCATGACCAAATTGGGAGAATGTCTACTCGATGCTACTCATCTATGGATGTGTACTGGAGCTTCACAACTCCCTTCTGCATCATGTCTCAGATGAAGTCCCATAAGAAAATTTCAAAGTCACACTGCTTCACGATTTGCAATACGGGCTGCTATATGTTCTGCCTCTGCTGTACTGAGTGCCTCTGATGTTTGCTCCCTGCTCAACCATGAGATCACACTAATCCCAAAACTGAAGCAACATTCGGAAGTACTCTTCCGATCCACTGCACTCCCTGCCCAATCAGAGTCTGTATAACGTGGGATCTATCAAATCTGAGATGAATCACTCAAGAGCTTTAGATTTATCGTCATGGGTGTGGCCATGGACTTGTAGTCCATCATCCCGAATCTCTGCAGGGTCTCAACTATATATTTTTCTCGGCTAAGGAAAATCTCATCTGATCTCTGCCACACCTCCAATCCCAAGAAGTAATGCATCAAACCTAGATCCTTCATCTCGAACTCTGAAGTGAGCTCCCTCTGAAGCTTGTCTCCCTYCGAGTCTATATAATCTCCAGAGTCATCTGCTCCCTCTTCATGTGCTGACCTTTTTTGAAGTCTGATCTCCTATGAACTGTCCCGGGGAGACTGGTCCTCTCTATTGAATCCTGAGGGCTGACTCTCTYTGAACTCTAGCTCCTTCTGAGCTGGTACTTGGTGGGGTCGCCTGCCTCACCACTAGTGGAGCYATCTGCTCCTCTCATCAATGCCATATATATGTATCCCCTTTGAATCCTGCAAAGTATCACACTACCATGCTAGTCTCTTCATGGTCACTGCAACGATTCTGGGTAGGCCCTTTTGGCTATACTGACTCTTCCTGATGATTTGAAGAGTGATCAACTGAACTAGGGGGATTTCTACGATCATCTTCAAAGCCTTTTTCTCTTATAAGTGCTCTCCATGTGAGATACTATGTATCGACAAAAGTACCCTTCTTGCTAGAAGGTTCTGACTTCGTCCATCTTCCTTTGTTATATGGATGTGTACGGTTGTGTACACAACTCTATGTCTAGATAGTCTATTCCATGTCTCAGATAGAGACCATCTAATATGTTTCCTCCTGTAACTGTCATTATAGCTCCCTCTCAGAGCTATCACCTGTGACCTGTTCGGAACAAGAGAAACAATAAGGGAAAACAACAGACAAGAATAACATTCTTATAATAATAATAAAACTTTTCAACACTCTTCCAATGACCAATCATTCTTTCATGTTAACCTGCTCGGAACAAGAAACAAAAAACAACATCTCCTAGAAGAGAACAATTTCATCTTGCAAACAGGTGCATCATTAATACTAAACAATGAACATGCAAAACATACCAAACTAAACATTTGATAACAATAACAATAATAGAACTGCTATTCTAATTACACCACTTAAGCTGCAACAATATAAAATATCAAACCTGATATGCAAACTTGGAATCTTGTTGTTGTTGACCTATTTGAGTTGTTCTTTGTTGTAGGAGATATTGTCACTGCTGCCTCCAACTCTTGGGCTTCCTCTGAGTGCGCTAGATCTAAGATCTTTAATTGAGTATGTCAAGATCTTGTTGGCCTTGACCTTAGTCTTCCTGCACTTTGCTTTGGCGTCTTCTTCTTTTGATTCTGGAAGTATATGCTTGACATGATCCAGTAGCTCATTCTCTTCTAGAATGCTTTCAGGATCTAAAGTTATCTACTCCATCCAATCTATCCTCAACACTCATATTGGTTGACGTTTTCGCCAGAAGAAACCCTAGCACTGAAAAACCTCGATTTTTCAAACTTCACCAAATTGCACGCTGAGGGTTTTAGGGGGTGCGCTAGGTTAGGGTGCATTGCTTTGTGAAGGAATTATCCCCAATGTCCTTGGGATAGTGCTTAACAAGCTTGACAAAGTATTGTAGCTGCAAGGTGCCACAAGATGCTGCTGTAATGATCTTCCTTCCAGTGGTCAAACTATTCTTAAGGTAACGTGGCTCTGATCCCATGTTAGATTTTCCTTATTTACAGAGCATTAGTGTTACTTGTGTTCTTTTACTTCATTAACATTAACATATATATATCATGTACTTAGCAATAGCAACATAAACAAGAGACAAAAAGAACACAAGAGATTTATCCTGGGAAAACCCCAAATGGGGGAAAAACCCAAATGGGGGAAAAACCCAACAACCTTTCTTAGATAGATTTCGTTCACAAAGCAAGTCCAATCAGATAAACCCTAGCACAAAGGCTAGCTCAACCAGAAATATCACCACAACTGCAACAACAACACCATACCAAGGTAGCGCACCTCCTCAAGGAGTAGCGCACAGGAGAGAGATACCAAAAGACTGAACAAGAAGAAACTGAGTCACTACAACAGCTGCGTCACCTTCTCCAAACTTGCGCCTTGCTTCTGTGTAGCTGAGAGAGTGTGTGTGAGTGAACAAATGAGCTAAGGTGCCTCCTTATTTATAGTCTTCCCGTCCTTTGGGAAGGTGTCTTTTCGTTATACTTTATTCTTCTGGGACGACTTCTCTTCTAGTGTATTTCAACATCTGTCCAATGGATCTCTTACTTCAAGAATCTTCTCCGCATCTAAGAAGGTCATCTAGGAGGGAAAGATCCTCTCACAACTACCAAAACATCATCACTAAAAACTGTTGGGACACCTTCTTTCCTCGCCACTCTCCTCTTCCTCTCGATCCAAAATCCATGTTCATCCATACCTCCTCCCTTTACAATGCTCCTAGGCAACCCCTATTCCAGGTTACCTCTAGCCCCCCTTCTTGCTATCTATTCTCATATCGAGATATCCAGGAAGCCGTTTGGATGACGAACACTAGCAAAGCAACGGATGAGGATGGGTTCCAGCAAAAACTATTCAAGCAGGGTCTTCACGCTATGGACAATCATCTAGCTGACTTGTTCAACCATGTCCCCTGTACGGGTTTTCCAAAATCTTGGTCTCATCACATTATTCACCCGATCCACAAATCGGGCTCTAGTACGGATCCCAACAACTATAGAACGATCATTGTTGGCTGCACCTTTTCCAAACTCTATGCTACAGTCCTCCATTTTCAGTTCTTTGGGGAACTTGAGAGGAGGCAACTTAGAGCTAGAGGACACGAGACTGTTGATCACATCCTCACACTCAGGGTCATCATTGAGGTGCATGACATCGTTCTTTGAAAGTTTACTGCTGCTTTGTGGACTTTCCAAAAGCTTTTGATTCCGTCCCAAGGAAGGTGTTGTTCTAGAGACTCAAAGACATTGGCATCTTAGAGACATTGGCAAACAAGTCAACCCTTGACCGCCTACGCACAACTCACAAGATATTAGATTTTATCAGGAGTACCATTGGGGTCAAACAGGGTGTTAGAATTTTAGGGAAAATGAAAACAGTAATATCCTTTTAAATTTATTCACTACTGTAGATATAGATCAGCACTTAAAACAAAAATTTCTGAAGTAGATTAAACACAAAAAATATAAATCTGAACATGCTAAAGAGAACCAATCTTTAACTAGGACTGATCATGAACAGAAGAAAACATTTCTGAATATTAACTTGAACTAGATGCAGATTTAAACATTAGCAAAACAAAATCTGAACATTACCTTAGCAAAAACAAATAACAGAAGTACCTGATGTGTAGCTGTCCTCTTTCTGTATGCTCAGAAAAAGCTATAATGGTCATGGATCAAACGCTCATGGGTAGATCTCATCATGATCTTGTGGACAGTTTAGCCAAGGAGAAACCAAAGACCAATCAGCATGCTTATCAGCAAGCAAAGGCTGATGTAAAACCCCAAAGACCAAAAAACTCAAAGCTGA
>ML789437.1:149163-160326 GCA_009831015.1 Picea engelmannii
GAGAGAAGAAGAAGATCACACGTCATCACATCTTGGTAGTCAACCAAGAACCACCTGGTCCTAGACTATGATACCCCATAACACATCTCGGGGCCCTAGAACACATCTAGGGTCTTTATCCACCAAGGTACAAGACCAAATATCAACCCAAGCGTTTAAGCAAGGATTCCCTGGAACACATCCAAGGGTCCTAGAACACATCTAGGGACTTACATCATCAACCAGCAAGGAACACATCCGAGGATCAATCCAAGCACCGAGCAAGGATTCCCTGGAACACATCCAGGGGCCCTAGAACACATCCAGGGTCCCTAGAACACATCTAGGGACTTACTGCTTTGTCCTTGACCAAGAACCCCAGAAATACACTGGGGGCCCTCACTAGGGTCTTTTGCCATGGCTCTATCTGCTTGGACCCAAACCAAGAACCCCAGGAGTGCACTGGGGGCCTTGGATCTCAGCTAAGGTCTTATGCCATCCTCTCAGAGAATGGCTGTTGCAGTTGCACTAATTTCAACACAGGGTTTTCCTCTGTCCCCACTTTGTTTAGGATTTACATTGATGAGCTGGAGTCATTCTTACATGAGCGCTTCTAGGTTGGAGATGGGTGCCTTCACCAGGTCTTGATTTCTATCCTATTGTTTTTGGATGATGCGATCCTTATAGCTTCATCCCTCGAAGGGCTGTAGAGACAACTGGATGCCTTGGCCCTCTTTTGTGATCTTCGTCAGTTGATGGTCATCTTGAGTAAAACCAAGGTCATGATCTTCAACTGGTCAAAGAAGACACTCTTTGATCACCATTTCCTTTTTAGAGGAGAGGATATTGAGATTACTGGCACATATACTTATTTGGGAGTGTTATTCATAGGACTTCTGTTAGCTTTTGGGGTAGCTCTGGCAGGTACTCCCGCATTGGCGGTGCCTGGCATGTGGAGGTGTCCGAGCGACATTCTCTAAAGTGGCTTTTATGTAATGACTAAAGCGACTTTTGTAAGGTTGAATGACTTAAGTGATTTAAACCATCTCAACGAAAGATTGTGTGAGATGCACAGAGATTGGGTCGACAAGCTAGGTGTCGGTCAAGAGAAATAACAATTGAGGGATTGCAGTCGCAGGTCGTGCAACAACGCTGGCTAGGGACAACGTGTTGGGCGCGTGACAACAGTGGTAGTAGTGAGTGCTGTGAGTGCGAGTTGCGGGAGGCAGCAAGTCGCGACAGACAACGTGGAGTGCTGGTCGAGGAGGTTGGGCGACGGCAAGAGGAAGCTATAACATGAGAGCCAACTGCCTAAGGTGTGAGGCCGAGCACGAGCTGCAAAAGAGGAACGACAGGTGGTGGTGGAGTTCGCGAGGTGAGCGGACGACTGGAAGTAGTTCGAGCAATCGTAGTCGCTGAGGTACGAACAATCGACAAGAGTGGCTACGTGGGCAACGCTGTTGGACGTGGCACCAACAGAGAACGACCTGGGTCACAAGATGGAGAGAGCCGCTGTCAAAACGAATAGTGGTCGGCTTAGGCAATTCGTGCAACCGTCGATAGACTGTGAAGAAAGGTAGTGCACTAGATCGTTGGCAGAAAAGTTGAGGAGCAGGGTGGTGGGTGCGGATAAGCAGTCGCCGGATGCTGTAGAAGGATCGGGTAGTTGCTGAGGTTGGTAGACATGGGCTGAGTAAGCTCAGCTGGCAGCAAGGTGAATACAAAGGCTGAGCAACTAGCACATGCGCCAGCTAAAGAAGGAACAACTGCAGAGTAGTTAACAAGCCGCTAGATGAAGTAGCCAGCCGCTAGGGCCAGGGTAGCCAGCCGGACAGCGGGTAAAGTTGTCGGGTAGCCCAGACATTTTTGGGTAGCCCGGGGCAACGGGCAGGTGTCCTGGGAAGTGGGGCAACCTAGCCCGACAACGCCTAGAAAGGGCTTGGGAAACCTAGAAAAAGACCCGGGCATCAACGAGAGGTTGTGGTTAGCCCTGGGCAGGGGTCCGGGCAACGGGAAACAACTCCGAGAAGTGAAATTTGAGTTTTCAGCAGGTTGCAAAGATGGCAGCATTGGGGATGGGTTGTGGGCAATGACTCATCTCGCCATATAACGAGAATGAGGTCGATGTTCCTTAGTGTTTCAGAGAAAGACTCAGACTTGCATTTGGGCAGTGGGGTTGAAACCATGCATGTAGTGAAGGGGTTAGATGGGTCAGATTCCCAACTAGAGTCAGGTGGTTCTCTATAGGTGGCAGGAGTGATATATGTCCCAGAGATGAAGTTGCTCTCAGTATCAACCTTGGAGGACATGGGGTATGAAGTTATGTTCGAGGATGGACAAGTGCTCATATGTTCAGAGGGAGCATATACCCAGGATGCAACAATGAAGCTTGGCATTAGGGACGGTATGTTGTATAGGTTGTTGGGATATCCTGTGTGTGGGTCCAAGGGGATCTTGGATCGTAGATCATATCAGAGCGCAATAGAGGTAGCAGGCGGGTCTACAACATATTTGATGGGGTCAGAGATTGATCCAGGAGGAGGTTCTTCCAGAAGTACCTTCCTCGCTAAGAGGGAGTGTTAGCTTTTGGGGTAGCTCGGACATGTACTTATGCATTGGCGGTGCCTGGCATGTGGAGGTGTTCGAGTGACATTCTGTAAAGTGGCTTTTATGTAATGATTAAAGTGAATTTTGTAAGGTTGAGTGACTTAAGTGATATAAGTCATCTCAACGAAAGATTAAGTCGTGACCGTTAGATCATGAGATCCAAGATCTAATCTTGGCCATTGAGATCTAGGGTTAGGGTTTTAGTCATTAGGGTATTATAAAGGATCTAAGGAGAGTGAGAGGCACATAATGAGTGCATAGGAGCAAGAGGGACTCTTGGTCATGTACTTGTGTCTCAGTGGGCAGGGCCGAGGAAAGGTGCAGGTGGATGCGAGGGAGATAACAACCAAGTGGGCTAGGCTATCTGTTGCAACATTGTAATCCTTTGATGGGCCATTCTCCCAGGATGAGAGCCCAGGATTTTATCTAATAAAATCAAGCTCAAAATTGGTTTTACCGCAAGGGTTTTTCCAGGGATTTTACCTGAATCTCATGTGCAATCTGTTTGGTTTCTATGTTTTATGTTTCCGCTTATTTTTCGTTGAGATACCTAGTTGTGCTTTAGTTCAATAAATGTATTTTTCTCGGAATTAACTATCAAGAGCTAGGTTAACAGAATTCAACAACCTTGTTTTAGTCTACAACATGTACATCAACTCCGAGTCATCAAGGGCTATGGGTACTTGGCCCTTCTTGAGAGGCAGTGTTTTCATAACCATTTTCAGGACATATCATCCAAGATGTCGCTCATGGACACTCTTTTCTGGCTCATAGTTCTATATTGTTCTAAGATTTGGGGACCCGGTTTGCTAGAGTATGACTGGTCTTCAACAAAGAGAGTGCAGATCATCCTCCTTCGTCACATCATCAGATGGAAACAGGCAGTTCCTCAGCCCATAGTACTCACAGAGTTTGGTGCTCTCCCCTTCCGGCTTGAGACAATTTTTGGTGTCATCTCACCCCTGCACCGTATATGGAGCTTCGCTAATGTAACGAAGGGACGAGATTGTTAGCCATGCTTGGCTACTGCTCATCTTAGTCCATTGCATCAACTAGTTGTTCGATTCGATCTCAGTGTTGGTATGTTGTGGTCTCAAATCTCCTAGCATCTGTTGGTATTGCAATGAATCGACTCCCTCCATTCAGATATTCCCTAGGTGCACCCGACCACCTTGTTGAGATTTGGGTACCTTGGAAAGTGGTCCCCTTGTGTTTGTGAGTCTCTAAACACAAACGGGGAGACTATTACCCTTATACCTTTACTTTATTTACTAATTTCACATTGACTTTATTTACTTAAGTCATAAAGTGACAATTAATTACAAGTGGGTGAATTAATAGACATAAATCAAACTATCGAAACTTAAGTAAAGTGGGTGTCTAAGTGAGATTTATGAGAAGTAATCTCACCATTTGATTAGACTTGGCTAGATCTAATCTAAGCCATTGACCTTTTAGGTTTGTCCTAAGGAAGGTTAAAGGAGGCAAAAGGGTAAGGAAGAGATTTATTATTCACTTGAGAGAGTTGAGTGAAGAGGAGGAGAGGAAGTGAGGGTTTCAAGGAGAAAAGGGAGGCGCACTAGAGCAAAGGGCGCAAGTTTCTCGAGGAGCTTTCATGGAGGGCGCATCTTCTTGAGAAGAGAAGGGTGCATGGTATGGAGAGGAAAGTTTGAGCATGGGTTGCTTGAGATGAGGAGGGTGCAAGGCTTTTAAGAGGGCACACTAAGCTTCATGAGAGTTATCATGGAGGAGAGGGGCACAAGAGCTTGAGGATGCATTAGTGGGAAGATATGGGCGCAAGCTATCTTGGAGAAGGTTGCTTGAGAGGAGGGTGCACTTGTGTGATAGAGTGTGCAAGGAGTCAAGCAATGGGTGCAAGGCTCAAGGAAAGGCTTGTAGAGGGCGCACCAATATTGTGAGGAGGCAATCTTGGTAGAAGGAAGTGTTTTGTGTGAGAGGAGGGTGCACCCAAAGAGAGGGGGCACAAGTGTTGAGGCTTGAGCAAGAATAGGGCGCACCAAAGTGAAGGGGCACACTTGCTCAAGGGCTTCATCAAAGATCACAAGGCATCTTCAAGGGAGGCACATTCTACAAGTGGGAAAGGAAAAGGCTTAGCAGAGTGAAGGGGGAGCACCAAGGAAATGGGCACCTTGTTCTAAGTCTAGCAGGCACGGGTTTGAGGAACTCCATTACAAGCTTGAGGATAAACTTGGATTGTATTAGGTTCCTTGTGTATTTACTTCTTGTAGCATTTGCTTTCAGATCTCCATATATATATATATATATATATCTATCTATCTCTCTTACTTGTTTTCCCCATGGGCGTTTTTCCAGGGTTATGTTGACCAAAAACTACATGTGTTCATTTGTCATCTTTGCTTAGTATTTTCAATTGTAGGTTGTTAAAGATCCTAGAGGTGTGTTTGATGTTTAATGCATGTTATTGAAGGATAACTTGGACAGCAAAACCATTCACAATTAATCCTTATAACAAGAGGCATTAAAGAGAATCAAACCAAAGTTTGTGGGCAGATTTTGAGAGGGCAAAGTTCAGATTTAGTGGGCTGTTTGGAACAGCAAGAAGGCTGTCCTATAACAGCGAGAAAAACAGTTTGAAAGTACCCAAACATAGTGCCCAACAAGAGGTCAAATGACAGGCCTGTTGGGTAGCCCATAGGACCTCAAAAAATCTTCATGGTATCAAAGCTTAAGGGCAACAGAGTCTGCTGATTTGTGAAGCAAACAGGTGGCAGATTGTTACACAGGTTGGGAGCTTCTTTTCACACTTGAGATTGGTGTGTTAGAGGCAGTTTTCTTTTGCTCAGATCATATCAGTTTTGGTAGTAGTGAGCAGCCATGTAAGTGGCCAGATTGAGGGTGGAGGATAAACTAGCAGGTGCTGGCAACTGGTCTCCTTGGAAGGCCATAATTGTTTTGATATTGAAGGAACTAGAGTTATGGGACATTGTATCTGCCCCAATGGTTCTTCCACCTGTTATTGCTCCTTTGTTGGTGGTAAATTTCAAGAAGGGGAATATCAAGGAAAAGAGAACTATCCTTGATGCGGTTAAAGACCATATCATACCTCATGTGTTTGGTAAGGTGTTTGCTTATGATATGTGGGACTCATTATGCAAACTTACCAGAGCTCTAACCATAATCGATTGATAGTGCTTCAGGAGAAGCTGAGGAGCATCAAAATGATCAAGGTTGAGTCGGTTACTTCATACCTCTTGAGATTCACTCAGACTCGTGATGAGTTGGTGACTGTAGGAGAGATAGTGGATCCCACGGTGTTGGTGAGGACAACCTTAAATGGCTTCACCAAACCTTGGGAGGATTTTGTGCGAGGCATTGTGGCCAGAGAGACTATGCCCAGTTGGGAGAGGCTCTGGGATGACTTCATGCAGAAGGAGCTAAGGCATGGTGAAAGGTAAGGAGAGGCATGGTGATGCGGGTGATCTTGCCTTTCTGGTGAAAGGTAAGGAGAAGAATGGACATGGTCGCAAAGGAGGGGCTAAGCAACAACAACCGAGAGGAGGAGGGCAGAAGAAGGACATGAGCAAAGTGAAATGCTTTGCTTGTGGCGAGATGGGGCACTACGCTGGACAGTGTCCCAAGAAGAAGAAGCAGGGTGGTACTGCAATGACAACAGAGGAGGAAGAGTTCACTGCTCAGTTTGAAAGGGAGTGTGCTTTCATGGGTTGTTGTTTGACAATTGAGACACCATCCAACAGTTGGTGCGTAGACAGAGTTGAGGAGGTCTCGCAGATTCAAAATGTTGCAGCTCAGGGGACTCATACTCAATTAACGAGTACACCGTATTCAGGGGTGACTGGTCCACCCAAGACAACTTCAGTTTCAGAGTTGTCGAGTATACAGACAGTTGGTGTAGATGCTTCAGGGCCACAAACTACTTTGCAAAGATCCGTTGGAGAGCCTCAGAGGTTGGTCAGAGAGAGCAGGGCACCGAAGAGGTTTGGGTCCCACTTGGCTATGGAGACAAGCAAATCAGTTTCAGATTCCACTTTAGGAGGAAGTTGCTTGGTGAGAGACGAAGGTGAGGATCTTTGGTCAGATTTCAAGATCGAGAGACTCTTGGTGAGATGCCAAGAGCAAGGGACCTTTGGTGAGATGCCAAGGTAGAGATCCTTGGTGAGATGCCAAGGTAGAGACCTTTGGTGAGATGCCAAGGTAGAGATCTTTGGTGAGATGCCAAGATCAAGGTTTGGAACGAGAAGGACTTTGATTCAAGGAGATCTTGGATAGGTGGAGATGGACTTCCATCTAGCGATCATGCAGGTTGAGCAGATCATAGTTAGAGGCCGCTTTTTATGATCAGGTTACAACCATACTCTCTGAGTCTTTGGTAGTAGGCAAGGATGTCCACTTCAGGGACAAGATTGGAGGGGTGAGTGACACTTTCCTTGGTAAGAGGGAGTGTTGAGATTTGGGTACCTTGGAAAGTGGTCCCCTTGCGTTTGTGAGTCTCTAAACACAAAGGGGGAGACTATTACCCTTATCCCTTTACTTTATGTTCTAATTTCACATTGGCTTTATTCACTTAAGTCATAAAGTGACAATTAATTCACGAGTGGGTGAATCAATAGATATAAAGCAAACTATGGAAACTTAAGTAAAGTGGGTTTTTCAGTGAGATTTATGAGAAGTGATCTCACCCTTTGATTAGACTTGGCTAGATATAATCTAAGCCATTGATCTTTTAGGTTTGGCCTAAGGAAGGTTAAAGGAGGCAAAAGGGTAAGGAAGAGATTTATTATTCACTTGAGAGAGTTGAGTAAAGAGGAGGAGAGGAAGTGAGGGTTTCAAGGAGCAAAGGGAGGCACACTAGAGCAAAGGGCACAAGCTTCTTGAGGAGTTTTCATGGAGGGTACATCTTCTTGAGAAGAGAAGGGTTCATGGTATGGAGAGGAAAGTTTGAGCATGGGTTCCTTGAGATGAGGAGGGTGCACTAAGCTTCATGAGAGTTATCATGGAGGAGAGGGGTGCAAGAGCTTGATGATGCATTAGTGGGAAGCTAAGGGTGCAAGCTATCTTGGAGGGTTGCTTGAGAGGAGGTTGCACTTGTGTGATAGAGTGTGCAAGGAGTCAAGCAATGGGCGCAAGGTTCAAGGAAAGGCTTGTAGAGGGCGCGCCAATATTGTAAGGAGACAATCTTGGTTGAAGGAGGTGTTTTGTGTGAGAGGAGGGCACACCCAAAGAGAGGGGGCGCAAGTGTTGAGGCTTGAGCAAGAGGAGGGCGCACCAAAGTGAAGGGGCACACTTTCTCAAGGGCTTCATCAAAGATTACAACGCATCTTCAAGGGAGGCACATTCTACAAGTGGGCAAAGGCAAAGGCTTAGCAAAGTGAAGGGGGCACACCAAGGCAATGGGTGCCTTGTTCTAAGGATAGCAGGCACAAGTTTGAGGAACTCCATTACAAGCTTGAGTAAAAGCTTGGATTGTATCAGGTTCCTTGTGTATTTACTTGTAGCATTTGCTTTCAGATCTCCATATATCTATCTATCTCTCTTACTGGTTTTCCCCATGGGGGTTTTTCCAGGGTCATGTTGACAAAAAACTACATGTGTTCATTTGTCATGTTTGCTTAGTATTTTCAGTCGTAGGTTGTTAAAGATCCTAGAGATGTGTTTGATGTTTAATGCATGTTATTGAAGGCTAACTTGGACAACATAACCATCCATAATTAATCCTTATAACAAGAGGCATTAAATAGCATCAAACCAATGTTTGTGGGAAGATTTTGAGAGGGAAAAGTTCGTATTTAGTGGGTTGTTTTGAACAGAAAGAAGGCTGTCCTAAAACAACGAGAAAACAGTTTGAAAGTACCCAAACATAGTGCCCAACAAGAGGTCAAATGATAGGCCCGTTGGGCAGCGCATAGGACCTCAAAAAATCTTCACACCTCTTACCTACTAGATAGGAGTTGAATACAATCTTCCAAGGTGACATCTACATGCAGTTTGAACTTTGTACAGGTCACTTGGATAAACTATCAGGGTGGGCTACGTCCAAAGATGGCCTTCTATGTTGAACACTTCATGATTATAAGAAATGGACTCATTGTTCAACCCCATTACACATTTCTCCATTGGATGCATGCCCTTCAGATCCCTCTGGGCCAGTTTAAAGTTGGCTCTCATAGATTGTGGATTGAGATTGACCATCAGATTATTTGATCAAATAGAATCTGCCAACTATGCCATCTACGAGAGATTGAGACTGAGGAACACTTCATCTTCTGTTGCTCGGTTTACTATGAGATTCGAGGATGGTTCCACTGTCTTTTCAGAGAGATACAGATGCTTGCTAGCTTATTTAGGTTCCTCGACCAGAAATGCCTAGCCTTATACATACATGAGGCCCTCTATTTTTGCTCCTCTCCTCTAGCCACACCCACATCTTGGATTAGCTCCGACCCAACATATCACTTCCTTTTCTATGGTGTTCCCAACTAGGGGCACCAAGCGATAGATGGATCGAGATGATCCTAGATCAGTGCGAACATGGAGCACTATTTTTACCTTTGTGAGACCCCAACGACATTACTATACTAGACCTCACATTAACAGACCGACCAACCGCCATATGAGATATTCTAGACCTCAATGACATGGTCTTCATTCCAGACAACAACACAACACTCATTCTAACTCTCAGGGATTGTATCAAGGTCAACATACCTATACCTCTCACAGAGATAATCTAAATCCCCTCCATGAGGAACAAGGTATAAAGATTCCTTAGGGTACAAGGGGAATCTAGAACGAGTGTTGTAGATCTTTTGCACACTAATATTAATGTACAACTTCATAAACTTCTTTTGCACATTAATATTAATTGTACCCACTGAGTCTATCCAAGGATATTCTAAAACAATATCCACACCATCCATATCTATAGCATACAAATTTGAATGAAACACATATTTATCCATACTGAGCTTCAAATCTTTAAAAAATTGAACATTTTCACCTTTAACCTTGTGTGCTTTGAATATTCTTTGCAGGAACTTGCAATCTATTAACCAACTGAACTTTGATAAAATTTTGCTAGCAACTAGGGTTAATAGAATCAACAACCTTTTCTTGTTGAATGCATCCATGAACCTGTAATAGAGAGTTTCCACATGAAAAGAAACCCTTGGTGCTCTCTGTATCCCATTTTCCAACATGAGACCACCTATCTAAAAGTACTTTTTCAAATGCTTCATTAGAAAGTGCCATCATCTTGGCAGAGTCCAATGATTGCCACCGTATCTTATCATCATCTTTGCAACTAAGTGGTAACATAAGTTTCCAATTCTTTTTCCAGAATGACTCTTCATATTCAATGAATTCTTCAATACTAGGTCCATCCACTTTTCCAGTAAAATGCATTTTGCTTTGAAAACCCAAAAATAGAACTAGGGTTTATAAAATAACTTACGGTACAAATCACATGGCTTTTTCCAGAAAAAACCCTGAAAATTTGTTGATTTTAAAATGTTGATAACTTTACTCCCTAGACTTTGTCTCAACTGATTTTTTTTTGTTTGAAATTAGGTATTTTTCAGAGAGGAATTCAAATATCCAATTTGTTTATTGAAATTATTCTATTTTTTTTTATAATTGAGTCTGAAGTGCGTCGCCTTCATTTTTTTGAGTCTGAAGTGAACCCAAAAATTTCTTCCTTCTTTGGCCGAAGAAAGAGTTCCGATACCAATTATTATGTGCCCGAGTAAATCTGAAAATATATCATAAGATAAACTCTTAATCTCAACAAGAATAAACCAAACCATTCACCAAATATAAAACACAAGAAGGTAGGGTAACACCATATATTATTCCTTATGGAAGGAATGCAGTTCTCAAGCAATCCATGCTTGTTACAATAACAATATACTTCACTATTCGTCAATACATTGCTTACACTTCTTTATATAGCATTCTCTCTCTCTCTCCTAGGAACATTCTAGAGAAGGAATATTCTAGTAGGTGGAACCTTCTAGAAAGACTTCTCACCTTTATTGTGTTCACACTATTACATGTACGTGGTCATATATCTATTATTACTCCCGTTGGGTACCTCCCTAGGTACCCCATATTATCACCCTAGCTATACTACACTAGGGTTTGACATCTTGCTTTAATTAGGTCTGTTATGCGGCATTTATATTTCAGCAAGTAATTGTTTGCAAAACCCTAGTTTAATTTGCATTTTTAGCCCTAGTTTTATTGCATATTCACTTGTTTAAAGGGCTGATTTATTGCTTTTGTTTTAACTTTATATATTGTTGAAGATCATCGTGTCTTACACAAGTATTTCAAAAACCATAGCTTCTTCTTTATTTGTAGTGTTTGTGGTACCTTCTTGACCGATTTTAACTTGCTAAATATCATTAACTGTTTTAGATACTTCATACACACAATTCTAGAAATTGTTTGATTAAACCACTTCATTTTTTCCTCGAAAACCTTGATCTAGTGGTGGTGTGTTGGAGTAACTAATATAGGGGGTCGTAGAATTGATCCTATTGATGCCTTTATACACACCTTGGGTAACGTGGAAGAAAT
>ML789437.1:163440-174964 GCA_009831015.1 Picea engelmannii
GTAAATACCTCTCGCAGCTACCATAATATCAACACAGTTGACATGGTGTTCAAGGATAAACAAGAGACCATGGTGAAGGTAGTCTCAATTCAGAATGCTAACTCATCCACTCCTATTGTAGTACCCGCTATCTCTGCATTCTGTATCCGCTACTCGGTCTTCCCCTTCTTCTTCTCCAGACACTAATTGGTATAGTGTCCCGTCTAGTGACACCTAAAACATTCCACCTTACTCAAGTCTTTCTTTAGACGGGACACTTTAACATTCCACCTTACTCAAGTCTTTCTTTCCTAGACCTTCCTTCTTACCCTTCTTGTTTCCTTTCTTCGTCTTCCCAACGAAGGCTACTTCTTGTACTCCATTGTGTTGTGTTGAACAAGTCTCCAACTTGGTCTCTTCTTGCACAAGTTTCCCCGAAGCTTCAAAACTTTGACAGGGTCTCACAAGCACAAACACCTTGGACAAAAAGCATCCAAGATGGAGTAAGTCCTTTCAAAGCAATGGACACCAACTCTTGATCTCCCACTTTTGTCCTTATGGCAATTTATCTATTCTTTTGACTCTTTGACATTGGTAGGGTAGCTCACCATTGTATCTGTCTTACTCACATAGATATTTAACTTCAATAAAAGAGTAATTTTAACAAGATAGCTCTAATGCCACGTAGAAATTTATGTGTTCTTTACCTTTAGTGCAAAACAAAAATTTCACCTCCCCAAGGGGTTTCTCGGGTTTAGCCCCTGTGAACTTCAGCCCAATGTTTCATTTCACTTCAGCCCAACACACTAGGCAGCCCAAAAGAGAAGATACCAAACATATGTGAAAGAGCTTCGACACCTAGGGTACACTTTTCCAAGTATAAACCAGATCTGAAAATTACTTTGTTAATAGCAGATTTATGGCAATAAATATTCTCTATTATCTTCCAATATATGTTAAATCTCTTCACAATTTCATCCCTTAAATGTGTCAAATCAGCATGAACAATAAGTGCTGGAAATTACTTAATCAAGAAGACAATGTCAGCTGAAAATCAAATTTGGGATTCCACAAGTATTGGACAGCTGGACACTTCATATATATACCACAACTTTATTACAAAGATGGTACAATCTTTCAAGCTATCCAAAACCCTAGCTAGGGAAAACCATGAAAACCCTGGCCACCACCAAAGATCTCTAACAAGCAGGCATCAACACAAGAAAGTTCTTTGTGGCTTCAATACTTGTCTCCCACGAGTGTCGAGCATGTCCTTCTCTCCTCCTCAACAATGCTTTCTTCTCCCCTAATGTTGTACCAAACTCTAGTCTACTTTGCCTCCTTAAGATGAAAACTCTATCCCTAGAATTTCCCTTGGATTCTCCAAGAACCGTAGTGCCCAAGACAAAGAGAGGATATAATATTGAAGAGTACACTAGAGAGAGGTGCTTTCCACTCTTCACATCTCTAACACAAAGTGATGATTGAATGAATGATGGAAGGACTATCTCCTTCCTCTATTCATATGAGAGGTAAGAGAGGCCAACAATATAAAGTGGGTCGAAGCCCTTGCAAGCAACCTTTCTCTAACAAGAACGTCCATGCATGCTAAACACTCCACTCTAGGAGGACACATGTCAAGTTCCAAGGTGATGTTATTGAAAAGCAAGGCTCGAAGGTATGAGCACTCCACAAGCAAGGTCCAATGCTCCTCCAACGGATCCAATAGTACAATGCTCCTCAAAAGCTATGTGCTTCTCCGGGTCCACCACACCTACATAATCACTCCCTCAACCCAAGTTAGGATAAGTAAAGTACAAGCCTCCATGCAAGATATCAAAGTGTTCCCATGCCAGATAGGGCTCAATGCCCTCCTCTAGAATGCCAAGTGTTCCTCCTCCAAAGCAAGGTGGCCTCCAAGTAATTAACTCCACCTCGATGTGGCCATCAGGAAGAAGTCAACCAATTGTTAAAGGTCTCCAAGGAAGGAATGCCACATAAGCATCAAACAAGGTATAGTATCCAAGAGTAAACCACCTCCACATGTGCATGTCCATTACGGAACAATCAAGGGTCATCCATACATCATGCACCCCACATCACATGAAGCACTCCCAAGTATGGTGTAAACAGTTTTGGAGTAACCCTAAAAGCTACCAAGGTTCACCGCCTCTATTGTGATTTAGGTGGATCCATCTCCATATTCTTTTTGTACCTAGATAAAAGGTGTTAACTCTTTTCGTGTTAGAGGTTCTTTTGTTTAGATCACAATCCCTACATGGTACTTCGAGTCCAAATCTTAGATCACAATCCCTACGTGGTACTTCGATGTTGTCCAACTAGATAGCAAGCAACATCCAGGGATTTGAACTTCGTCAGATGTCAGAGCACTACGATTTTGGGTCTCTTCATGCCACACCTTGACGGATTCTCCCTCTTCTTTCAATTAACGTTTGAGGAGCTCTCGTTCCAGACTTTGAGATAGGTCGACGGGGCTAGTTGACAAAGGGGTTCTAGGGTTCTCTAGTGCCAAAGACATAGTCTTGCTTCATTGAGTGGCATTCATCAATTCAAAGTTTCTTTCCCCTCGGCCTTGAGTGGTAGGAGTGGTGGGGCTTGTCGATCTAGGGCTGACCCCAGGATTACACAGCTACTCCCTGGACAGCCTTCTCAGAGAGTGCATCAACCCCTTAGTGGTGATTGTTGACTTTGATGGGGAGACTTCCTCCCCTTATATATTGGTCTCAACTTTTAGTTCCAGCACTAGTTGACACTCATATTTTGATGGAGATTTAACTTATGTACTCTATTTATTTTTTGTCTCTGTCCTTTTATTTCTTGTACTAGTCCCCAAGATTTTATGGTTTTGTTTCTTAGATATTATATCCTTTCTTGTTGATGATAACATAGATATCAGAGATGTTTTTGCACTCCCACTTTGTAAAATACTGATTGCACATTTATTCTAGTCCCGTCGACCAATTTTTGTGGTCATGCATTGGACATTAATAAAATTATCTTGTCTTATCACAAGCTTCTAGGAAGATTGTAGGTACTCTATCCATTGATACAGTCTTTATATCCTTTAGGTTGTGGAAGGTATAGAGTCAATCATTATCTGTTTCATACAGATATTAAATGGCATGACCGTTATGTATTGTGTCATATCCAATGACATGATCATTATCTGCTTCAAACAGAGACTGTCTGTAATGAAGGTGTCTTGAACAGACAATTTCTGTGTGTATGAATGATGTAAGTGAAGAGTTTGATAAACCTGTGCTAGCAATACTAACAGAATCTAAAACATAAGAATAACAATGGCACATGCACACAGTACAGAAAGATTTACCTTGGAAACCCTTAGCTGGGGAAACCAGCCCAATTGAGAGCAGCATCCCTCTATCACATTGTATTAACTTCACCATCCACAATACAATATTTTAGTTATTATGTGGCTTTCAAAACCCTAATCTGTTAATCTGGGTTAGAATACAACCGGGGGGCCGCTGGCTCCCTGCCCCCCCTCCAGCCATGGGGGTGATCGCCCCCCCAGACCTCCTTTGGGCTGAGATGAGAATCGAGACTAAGTCAGCCTGCAAAGAGCACAACACATGTCCAACAGTAAGAAGCTGCTATTGTTCATTTTACTGTTTTCTCTCTCAACTATATCACTTACCATGGATTCTGTTTATATTACTAGTGGATTGCCATATCTACAGCCTCTTCTGTTTGTTGAGCTTAGGTTGAAAATTCTGGTGTATGTGATCTTTGCACTTTGCTGGGTCCAAGACATGGATAATGTAGAAGTTGCTGAGCCAAAATAAGATTGATCTCTGCTATCATGATCATATTATGTGGTGCTTAGATGGATGAATCTCATCTTGACACTTGACTGGCCGAAGAGATGTATCCATAATACATGATTGACTGATCCGAAATGCCACAGATTGTTGTATAATTGATAATATCCGTAGTAGACAACCATGCACCTGAATGACTGCGGTAGGTCAAAAGTAACCCATCTGCCTTGGAGAAAAATCTCTTTGTTCTTGCAGTTGCCACATAATCAGACTTGTGTCTACCTGAAAAGATGTCACTCCATAAATGGTGCATGATCCAATTCTGATTTTATGTGAATCGCTTCATAGAGTGGGCACCATATTGCATATTTTTAAGCCTTAATAGTAACACTGTAAGTAAATTTTTTTATGATTATCCATATTTCTTTGTTTAACAGTTCTCTGTGATTGAGTTTTATTTTTTTGCTAAGAATATTTAGCATTTAATGGCTAGAGGGTTTTGGCTAATTTTATGTAAAATTGTGTGTGAAGAATTCTGATTTACATGAACTAGTCAACAATGTGGTAAAKAAGCATTTGCTGGCAGAAAATCCATTTAAAAYTGTCAACCTTCAAAATTCCCACTGTTCTTTTGGTTTGGAGCTCAATATTTTTGCATGGCAATTCATTGAAATGAGAAATTTGTTAGTGATCATCATTTAGTAAGCACTTTGTCCCCTACACTCTTTGTTATTGACATTAGTTTAATTCTATGTATTATTCTTATGTAGAAGCAATAATGTGTATAGAACCTGATCATTTCTGTTTTTCCTTGATGGATTGGTTTATCACTTAGTTGTCGAAGATTTTGAAGAAGCATTTTATTTGTCTGTTTTTTCTTTCTACAGTGATTATGGTTTATGAAACTTTTGAAAACTGTTCCATCTGACATCTTTTCATTCTCTGGTATCTATGGTTGCATCAACTCTTGGAATTTTTGTTCTATGAAGCAACCGAGAAACTGTTATTACATCCTCCTCTTTTAATAGTGTAGATACTTATTCCTATGATATTACATACTGTCCAAGTACCAAGTGTTTGGTTATAATTCTAATAGTAAGACACTCTTGCCTACGAAATTGAAATCCAAAGGCCCTCATATTCAAATAATTTTTCTCATTCTATATCAAGTTTTGACTTAAAAATGTTTGACTACATGATTTTTTGGAAAATCAGATATTCTAGAATGAGTAACAACTTCTTTGTACTCGCAGGATGCTGTTGCATCTGCATCGTCTCTTGCCCAATCACTTAAAGGTGAATTAGCCGATGGACAGCGGAGATTGCTAGCTTTAGCAGAGGGTGCAGGAGCAAGTTCAGCACGTTTACCTACTTTCAATACCAAACAAGGCAACAGTGGTCTGGGTGGCTTGCCTGATAAGAAGGTATTTGGGCTGTAATTTCTTATAGTTCAAGTACGCTGTGGGTTTTAATTTGAGTATGGCTGTATAGATTTAAATCAGTAGGGAAGTTCTTTCAAGAATCTTTTAATTCATGTCACCTAACAGCTACTCTTTTTGCAGGCAATTTCACTTAAACACTTGGAGGAGTCCCTTGATCCAACAAAAGAACTTTCCAGATTGGTGTCTGAGCGCAAATTTGAGGAGGCTTTTCACAAAGCACTTCAAATGAGTGACGTTTCAATAGTTTCATGGTTATGTACTCAGGTATGCTTCTTGTTAACTCATTACTTGTTGGGTTCATATCATATATGAGTACAGGCTCCACTAATTTCTAACTTTTTTAACAGGCTGATCCACAATCTCTGTTTTCAATGGTTCCACTTCCGCTGAGCCAAGGGGTGCTGCTGTCGCTTGTTCAACAACTCAGCTGTGATCTTGGAAAAGATACTGCTAGAAAGCTGGTTTGGATAAGAGAGGCTGCTCTTGCATTAAATCCAAATGATCCAATACTTGCACACCATATGCGGCCAATTCTAGGAGATCTTTATCAGAACTTGCATGGCCAAATGCTTATCACTAGTTCAGGAGGGGAAGCCAGTTCCATTCGATTAGTGCTCCATCTGGTGAACTCTATATTAACAGCATGTAAATGACTAGCAGCTGAATTTCCTGTATTATGAATTTATGGGCTGTAGACAGATAACGAGGCAGATTTCAAGACTTAGCATCGTGTACAGTATGAGGGATGGGAAGCTTAGATTTATGTTGGGGTGTATTTACTTACAGTCGCGTATGATCCATAGGCTTTACTTGGTGTTGGTGAACATTTTCGAGGGCAGTCAAAATGTTTTAATTAATATCATTGGTTGGTGCTTCTTGCATTCATCTGGAGCTTCCCTCTTTAACGGAAATTCCAATCCATGCAGGCATTGTTTAAAATTTTAGGATGTGCGTTGTAGTCTGCCAAAAGGGCAACTCAATCCTTTTTAGTACACCTTACTGGGAGAATAGTATTACTGGTCTGAGCTTCTTGAGCAGAAACTGCTGTACCTTTGGAATGTAACTTTAGTGTGTCCAATGATCAATGGCAGTCCCTTCTTTGGTACAGTTCTAGTTTTAGTGATTTTTTTAGTAAGATTAATTCACATTAAGGTTAATGTGTAAGTTTTCCAGTAACGACTTTGATTGGAAGCAAAGGTATTTCTTTAGGTGGCATAACTTGGATTACATGAGAAGTGTTGCTGGTGCCAAAAATTCAGTCAGCATTCTGCTATTTTCTGGTAGTTACATTTATTGCTCAATTTGTTGGATTTAGTTGTAAAGTCATGTTTTACTTTTGTTTAGTATTTATACTCCCCCATTCGCAAGGGCTTCCTCTTTATGGGTTCTTCATCCCCTTCAAAGCAGTGAAAAAAAAGATTCTGCATATATCGTTTGTTTGGCTAATTATTGGGCATATAATAA
Source organism: Picea engelmannii (assembly GCA_009831015.1). Taxonomy (NCBI): domain Eukaryota; kingdom Viridiplantae; phylum Streptophyta; class Pinopsida; order Pinales; family Pinaceae; genus Picea; species Picea engelmannii. Next base: position 170,129 of record ML789437.1, read on the forward strand.
TGTAGAAAATATGTATCAAGGGAGTGTTCAATAAAATTACAAACATTCAAGCGAAATCTGATCAAACTAAACTGAGTTTTAAAGAAATTGGTTCAAAATAACCAACTGATAAATGCCCAATAAATTTTTATCGACTCTAGGTTTTCTTCATATTGGCTTTTCACGCATCAAAGGAGGTATTCTAAATAGGTGTTCCCATTGGACTGTTGGATACATGGATCTACTGCTGTACACTTTATGACAACAATTTTAGCGACATCCTTCTACAATGGAAGGTGTATCATCCAAAAATAAACTAAATAATTGAAATTGTTATATTTCACATTCAAAAGTGATCACATGTGTTTTGTTTGGCATATGCTCAGTACAAGCTACCTGTCTTTTGTTTGGCATATGCTCAGTACAAGCTATCTGTCTTTTGTTTGGCATATCCTCAGATCAGCCTATGGGCTTTGCTGCCTTTTTGGGCATAAAATATTCTAGAAAAAATGCACAATGGGAGTGTTCATTAAAGTTACAACTTTCGAGCAAAATTTAAACTTTGCCAATTGGAAAACTTAGTTTTGAAGTACCCAACTGATAAATGCCCAATAAAATTTTCTTTGTTGTGTGTTGATTTTCTTGAAATTTGCTTATTACTATTTAATGATAATGATAGATCCACATAGTCACGGTGTAAATCAATGGAGGTATTGCCAAGATGAGTTCCCATTGGAGAGTTGGATACAGGGATCTACTATTGTACATTTTGTTACAACACTTTTAGGTACATCCTTCTACTATAAGGGGTATCATCCAAGAATAAACTAACAAATTGAAATTGTTATATTTTGCATTTGAAAGTTACCACCTTTTTAAGTCCTGGCATATGCTCAATACAAGCTACCTGTCATGGTTAAACTCTGTCAATTGGAAAACTTAGTTTTAAGGAAATTGGTTTAAATAGGCTACGGATAAACACCCAACTTTTCTTTCTTGATTCTGTGTAGAGATATTTCGAAATTGGCTTATTACACATGATGATATATCTAGGGAATTGCAATTTAAATGAATAGAGGTATTGCCAAGAGGGGTTCCCAATGGAAAGTTGGATACACATATCTAGTATTGTACACTTGATCATAAAATTGGATACAGAGTGGTATTATACACTTCTTTAGAATAATTTTAGCTACATCTTTCTACAATGAAGGGTGTATGGTTCAATAATAATAATTGAGATTGGTATATTTTGCATTTAAATGTGATCACCTGTGTTTTGTTTGGCATGTGCTCAATATTGGGTACCGGTGTCTTCGTTTGGCATATCACTAAATCAGATTACAGTGGTTGATCTCCTTTTCAATATGATACTTGAAATGGTTATGGTTCAGTTCTCTGGTGTAGGATGAAGTGTGTGCTCTGTGTGCATAGGAGGGCCCTGGTTTGGTCCTTGAAAAGATTTTGCTGAATTCAGTATGGAAATCCTTTGTTTGGTAATTGTGCTTCGAGAATGCTATTTGAATTTGCATCCATTGCAAGGTTAAGAATGGAATTGTACAAATATGTCATTACCATTGTCTGCTCCATCCCTTCTAAAGCCACTCTTGAATAAATGGGGCATGCTAAGTTGAAAATATTAGTTATTTCACTTTATTACGCCAAACGGAGTAGGAATATGGCTTGCTGTGAGGAGATCAATAAATCTTTAATCCCAAAGAGATTAATCAATCTTTAATCCTAAAGAGATCAATGACAAATCTCCTCTTGTAAACGATGACCCATATTTTCCGTTGGTCTTTAAAAGGTTGCCATTGTTAATGTGAATAACCTTCCTGAAAAAAGCTTCAGCTAGGTTAAGTTAATGATGTGATCAATGCCATTGTTTTTAGAGCAGTTAAATTAATGAACACGTTTGTGTATATTAAAAATGCTGTGTATACATCACTTGTAACCAATCGCCTTTTACATTGTTACGAGTATCGATTATTATGCTTGGTTTTTGGTTTCTACCACGAATTATTACAAAAAATTGTCATTGTTAATGGTAATAACCTTCTTTGAAAAGGTTCAGTTAGGTTAGTTAATAATGTGACCAATGTCTCTGCTTTTATAGTTAAATTAACAATTGCATGTAAATAATGCTTTGTATACATCGTCTGTCTAAACTGACCACCTTTTATGTGGCTGTGCTAGTACCATTTTTATGCTTGGTTTTTGGTTTTTTCCTTGAAATTATCATGATAGCAAAAACTAGATTGTATTAAAATTTAGTGTTGTTCCATACCCTTCTAACACAAGCAGTTTAGTATACATATGATTTGTCTTTTGGGAAATGATGAATATTGAAACTTGAAAAGCAGTGTGAATGTTTCAGATAAACTATGGACCATGTTCACTATGCCATGTTTTAGTGAACATTGAAATTAATTTAGACAAACTTATGCCATGTTCTAGTGAACATTGAGATTAATTCAGACAAACCATGGACCATGCTCACTAGGTAATGTTTCTAGTGAATATTGTGATTATGTGGTGAATGAGTACAGGGATTGCATTGAATCTAAATATATTGCTCAATTGTAAAATGCCTTACTCAAAATCATTTTGAGAAGAAATGTAACTTTGATATTTTTCCAATATTTGCTAAACAAATTGAGTATTAAAAAGCCATAATGATATGCTACTAAAGGGGTCTATCAAGATTTATTTTGTTTTTATGAATACGATGTTTAATATTGGTTATTTATTATATGACCAATGATTGCATGGTTATGAAGTAGATAGAATTGAAGGTAAAAGAAAAACAAATAATATAATAAAAGTTCTTTATTTCCTACAAAGAAGCACAATAATATAATGGACAAGCTAGTGTAAGTTCTATGTGTGTGTTTTTAATATATAAACTTTTCAAAATAAATGATCTTTGCAGCATATTTCAAATATATCATGGATATCATAGATAAAAATATATGATTTGTAATATTGAATATTAAATGTGATTGGGTTTTATTTTTATTTATTTATTTTATGAAATTTAATTTGTTTATCACTTGATACTATTTAATAAGTGTTAAGAGGCATGGGAACTAAAGACAAGCAACTAGTTTCAGTTATTGCACTCTAGCTAACTAATAGCTAAAACAAAGTTGGTAAGAGTATGAAAGTGATTTTACTACTTGTTTGGTACATGTTCATTTTTAGGGTACCCTGTGTTTGACACATCATCCTTCTTTGATAATCTAGCTTTATTTATCTCATGACAGTGATTAATATGCAAACTTTGGGAATATGATTCTAATGGTATTTATGTGGATTTACAGCCTAGCTTCTAAGAGGATATGAGGATTAGTATTTAGTGCTCAAGTTTAATGACATCAGTTTTCATCAAACACAGTTTTTCATAGAGGGTAAATAACCATATAATTAAAAACACATCTCAAATAGTTGTCACATGAGAATATTCTATTCTGTTCACGATGATAATTATGATGATTACTGTCATCTTAAGACCAACAAAGTCAATCAAACAGAAAGAGTCTTAGATTAGATATTCTTTAATATCTCATTTCTATAATTGAACATGGTAGAAATAAAAGAATCAAGGTCATCATGGTTTTTGTAAGCTAGAAGGCTCTGCAGAGTAGTTAAGTTATAAGTTATAAAACTAGATAAAGTTATGTCTGATATTATTAAGGGCATGACATGCTAAAAGGGAATAATGTTCATACTCAAATCCTTACAAATTCGCTCATCCAAATGTATTTTTGGGTTAGTCCAACCGCCATCATCAGTATGGGGTGAGCAACTGCTATGATTTTAGTAGATATTCATTTTTTTTTTAACTTAGAATGTGGGAAATATAGTTTTGTGTGGCAAACAACCTTGTTTGACAATTATAAGAATATCCAATTTAAGTAGGATAGAATAAATAAATCCATAAGGATAAATAATGTATGAATATAAGATATATGAGATATTGCAAATGATAAATAAGGGCTCTATACACCCCCAGATAGGGGTGCCCTTTCATAAAGTACATGACTTTTCATATGAGGTGTCTCTTCATTAGTAATGATTTTTTAATTATTAGTTATTCGTTATATATATATATATATATATATATATATATATATATATATTTGTTACATTGTCTTCCCTTGTAGAAATACTTTGTCCTCAAAGCATAATTATGGAGAGGGTTACTTCTTTGTTCTAGCTCACAATGTTTTCTCATGATTCTATGTTTTGGGGTTGTTAGGATTGACAATACAAAACAATATGAGTGACGAAGAGTTGAGTAGAATTGTCGAATTGTGAAATGGTCAGACCATCCTAATTCAATCTTTTGCGGAACATTGCACTTCCACGATGAATGGTTATCATGAAACTGAATTGCACTGGTATCAATATTTTTCGGACGATAAGTTAAGTCATTCCCATCACGAGTGATATTTATATTCTGACTGTTTAAGATATTTGCTTTTATGGTTTGGATGTCGATAAGGAGTTATTGTGACATGATTTTCCCTCATCATGCTTGTAGTGTTTTCTTGGTTTAATTTTGGAATATGATTTTCTTCACGCATTGATGTTGCTTGTGTTAATATTATGGTAGCTGCGGGAGGTATTTACCTCCACGTGTGAACCTGACGAGAATAGAAGACTCCAAAGAGCAAGAGAAAACCCTAATAAGTTGGCTGATAACCCTAGAAGTCTTGTCGGCTCAAGAAGATAATTTATATTAGGTTATTAGCCTCCAAGAGATGAAGTCGGCCAGAAATAATAATAATATACTGAACAGACACATATCCAGAAGGAGAAGTCGGCCCCAACAAATCTGGTAGAACCAATATA
>ML789437.1:181381-204981 GCA_009831015.1 Picea engelmannii
GTGACATTTTGTTAGTGAAATAAAAATTGATAAAATCTTTGTAGTACTTCAAATTTTCATATTAATGATTTCATTGGAATTCTAGAGCTTATCTTTAAACTTCGTAGGCCCAATGTAAGCTTTAATATTATTGATATCAATGAATGATTGCCATATTTTATGTTCTAATAGTTAAACCAAGTTTTTGAATCTCTAACCCAACCTCTTTTGACCATGTGGTGGCGACTCTTCATACTAGAAGCAGTGAAATGGAGCTTATCAACAAAACAAAATTTTCACTTGGTTCTTTACAGTTCTTTTCAAACTGTATCAACAATTATTTTTGTTTTCTCTTCTTAAATTTGAATCTATCAATTTTTCCAAAGCACTGATTAATCCACCTTCCATATCAACCACAACTTCTTCGTCATCCATGTCACCTCCCGTGTGTTCATCATCAAGATCTCCCATAGCCATAAGCATAAAATCATTCACTTTTTCTTCACAAGATGAATCACTATCTATGTCTTCTGAGGAGTCGTCATTGTTTGCACACAAACTTTTCTTTTTACTATATTTCTTAAATTTGTATTTATTTTCATCATTAGAATTCTGGTCCTTTTTGTTGCGAGGACACTTATATGCAAAATGACTTATCTTTCCATAGTTGAAACATTTAAATGGCAACTTGCCTTCGTATTTGTCTGATCCTTTCTTTAACCTTCTCACAAATTTTACCTCAATATCATCTAATTCTGAATCAGTATTATTGTCTTCTTTAAAAGATGCTTTTCTAGTGGTGGAATTATCTTTACTAATCCTCATTTCATAAGAAGTTAGAGTTCCTAGGAGTTGATCAATAGACAAAATCTTAAGATCATTCAGTTCTTCCATTGCAAAATTTTTTGGATTAAATCTATTAGGCAGAGATCTTAAAATCTTCTGAACTAAAAATGCATCTTCAATCTTATCACCAAGACCCTTCATGACATTCACAAGCTCCTTAAATCTTAAGAAATATTTATTAATTGTTTTGTCCTCATTCATCTTTAGTTGTTCAAATTTCAATCTATATGTCTGAAGTTTGGCATCTTTTACTTTCTCATTTCCTTCATAACTGCTAATGAATTTATCCCACATCTCTTTGGCAGAATCAAGATGCATTACCTTTACAAATTCAGCTTCAACAAGCCCACTCAAGATAGAATTCATTGCCTTTGCATTGAATCTAAATTTTAACTTATCATCTTTGGAAGCTAGCATGACAGGTTTTGTATATCTAGTCTCTACAACATCCCAAACATTAGCACCTCAGGCCATTATAATGTATGTTCTCATTCTAACCTTCCAGAAAGCAAAATATGTTCCATCAAACAGAGGAGGCTTATTGGTTTAAGTTCCTTCATGACTTGTCATGTTTAAGATTATTGATCTACCTTTAGCTAAAAGGAACCCGCTCTGATACCAATTGTTGAAATTACTAAGAAAACTAAGAGGGGGGGGGGGTGAATCAGTGGTTACTGTGCTTAAACAATTTTATGCCTATTAAAATATTATTAATCTTCTCCAAGTGATCATCAAGATTATGCAAGTCATGAACAACATAAATAGTAAACATCAATCACACATATGATATACACAGAGACAAATATTCATGAGGAAACCCGTAAAGGGAGAAAACCTCTTCTTCTTCGAATGATAGGCAGTTTTTTTATGTTCTGTACATCATATATCTTTGAGAACCAACTCAATGTGAGGCTACCACCTCTGTTTTACAAGCTGCAACTTACTGAGATCACCAACTCTCTGGTTTCTCTAGCACCCACTAGAAGGAAGCACCAACTCCCTGAGTGTTCCAACACCAACTAGATGGAAACACCAACTTCCTGTCACACATGCACCAACCTATATAACATAGAACAATAGTTATCCTTTGCACCACCCTACCACCCTGGTTTTTTCTAGCTGCAACCAGATGAAAGCTACAACTCCCTGTGTTCAAGCACCCACTTGAAACTCTAAGGACAATAGTCCTCCGTTTCACCACCCTACCGCCCTGAGATATAAATCTTTTTCTTTCTCAAATTTGTTACAATGATACAATATTTATCAATGGCTTACTAGTCTCATTAATGTTATGCTACACTTCTCTGCTATGCCTACATCAGTGTGTTCCTGCTCGCATCTTCTTGCGCTTAAGTTCTCGTACAGTCTGTTGTTTTCACCATTTCTGATCTGTCCAGCTTATGTTCTTCATCTCTACATTTTCTCCCTCAACTCATGCTGTAAAAATTCATTTCTTACAGTTCGAATAACTTTTTACAGAGAAACAACAACCTCTTTTTGTCACGACATTTTTCTTGTATTCCTGCTCTCATCACCCGTTACACTCTGCATCTCCAATGCTCAAGTTAGGAATCTAAAAAATGCTAAAGAATCATGATTCCAACGCTTAGGAACAATAATTCAACCACTTAGGAACAATGATTCAGTTAGGGTAACTGAATCATAACTGATCAAGAAATCACGAGATGAAACAACAACCCTTCGTTTAGATTCGGTTTGATCAACGCCATTGGATTATACATGCAGATGCCTTTTGATTTTTCAATGCGTAACCTCTGATGTGGAGGCTAGAAGCACTAGATCCTTCCTCAATCTTCTGTTGATGTGAACTTGGGTGATGCTCTCATGTGACCATGTGATTGTGGGCTCGACCAAAGGTGGTTTGAGGGCAATCTGCTTTTCACCCCGCAATTCACTACAGAGCTTCACGTATGCTTTCTCCAAAACCGTGGTTTCGATTGCGGCCCACCTTCAACATTTTAAAGTTCGCACACCTTCAATCCCTGCAATGCGATGGGACCGTCAATCTCATGATATTGACGATGCTCCTGAACTGATGGATAAGATCTAACCTTCTTAAAACAACGAATGTGATTTATTTCGTGATCTGGGCTTCGAGAGTTTCAACTCTCGAACCCTACTTTCCTCTGTATGTCATTCTTCTGGAGTCGATGATCCACAGACACATGTCCTTCTCAATCGACGACTCAACCTCTACTTCGGGAATTTGAACTTTCAACCAGATCAATAGTTCTACGAGCTCTTACTCGATTCAACGGTTGAGATCTGCTTCGTTACTCCGAGCTTTGACGATTTCAATTCTCAACCTTCACGCTCTCCCATAATGATTTTAGCTGGAGTACACAGATTCCTTCCATGTGTCATCCTCAAATCAACAGTCCTCATTCACTTCGGGACTTTGGGGCTCTGTCCCTCACGACTTTGGCTCTTCGGACCTTCGACACTTCGACCCTTCGTCACTTCGGTCCTTTGGCACTTCATCTCTTTGCAACTTCGGCTCTTCGACCCTTCAACCCTTCGCGACTTCACCCCTTCGACACTTTGGCTCTTCGCAACTTCGGCCCTTCGCAACTTCAGCCTTTAGGACTTCAACCTTCGAGACTTCAGATATTTTGTCATTTGTTGGTGGTAAAACTCTCGAAGTAAATCTCCCAGAGTGACATAACGTTACACACGTCACCTGTTGACCTGACACAGGCTGAGTGGTTTCCACGTGTCACTCGTTGACATGGTCTACCACATGTCATTGCTGACATGGTCTGCCACATGTCCTTGCTGATGTGGTCATCCACATGTCCTTTCTGACATGGTCTACCACATGTCCTTGAATCAGACGGTTGAGGCTTACTTCGGGTCTTTACCTGGAGTCCACAAGTTTACGCCACGTCTTTTCTGGATCAGATGAACCAGATCCACTTTGGACGATCCAACGCTTGATATTTAGTCCAGACGATCTGATGACTGAGATCTACTTTGGATGATCTGACGGTTGAGAATTTACTCCACAAGTTTACGCCACGTGTTTTCTAGATCAAATGGACCAGATCCACTTCGGACGATCTGACACTTGAGATTTACTCCAGACGATCTGATGAATGAGATCTACTTCGGATGATTAGACGGTCGATAATTTATTTCGGCTCTCCAGCTCTCCAGGCTTCGAGAATTTCAAATCTCAAACTGAAAAATCTTGAAGTGAGATTTTTCCGAACCGTAACCTCCTCACATCTTTAGACCCGAAACAAATGTTGTTCATTGATCATGATCTTAGATCGACGGCTCGATCTGTCTGCGATGCTGATTTGCCTTGGTTTTAAATCCAACGACCTTCCATCTTTGCTTATCCTATCCTTTACTTAGTTTGATCCGACGGCTGAGGGATATTCGGGTGATCGAATTCTCAATTTGGATGATTGGGATCTCAAATATTTCATCTTTTCTTGTCCTTCCACTCAAAAGTGATCCAACAGTCGTGAAGACTCTCAAAGCCAAGGATTTTGATCCTGATCACGTTTCTGTACTGCGCTTTCCCTTTTGAGCTTATGCTTTTCCTGTTCGCCAACTTCGCTTCTGTTCTTGCCATCAATCACAAGAACACTCTTCCTGTAAAATATGCCAACATTTTTAAACCATAAATACTACAAGGAATGAAGTTCCAACACTTAGCTTGCACATGTCTTGTTTTTCCACAATTATTTCATTATTGCTCATGCTTTTGCATATAATTTATTGCACTAGTACCAATAGATTATGCACCTTTTGTAGATGATTTTGCTTTCACAAACTTGATGTACTCATTGATTGTTTGAACTTGATTTCTTAGCCCAATAAATATTTCTATGGGATTTCGGATGCCTTGCCCAATTTTTCCTAAACCTTTGCATCAAAACCTGTTTTGTTCATGAGTTTGGAGTTGATTCCTTTCACAAGGCTTTTCAAAACAACCAATTCAACAACTTCCGTATTATATTCACTTGTATAAATATCACTAGGATCAACATTTTGAGTCTCGTAACATGAGAGAGACACATGCATATTATCATTATTAGTATCAATAAAAATTACCAGTGTCACAAGAACTATCCAACTTTTGTATCAAGTGACTAGTGTCACAAGTTGCATCACACATTAATTTTTTTTGCTTCATTTTTTTCACTTCACTTTCCAATGCTAACAACACATTATCCTTTACCAACAAATTTTATTTCAAAATGATTCTATCTTTTGATATTTCTTATCATAAAGTTTTAAAATATCAATCACCCATTGATTCAGTGATTCAAACCATTCTTTTACTTAACTTCTGTGTTGTGTAGTAAAACCAACAAATTCTTGATAGAGATTTATATAACATGCTCTAAGTTCTACGACTGTGTCCATTATTGATTTATTTTGTTTATTCAACCTTCCTATCTCTTGGAGAGCATCATCAAAATCTCGTTGAAGTAGTTCAATTTCATGATTAGCGTTTTGTAGCCTTTTCCCTCTTTTACTCGTTATAAAATGTCAATTTCTTCACGCTCACTTGTCAATGAACCGACACAGTAAGCATAAGGTGTCAAGAACCACTAGTCTTGCACTTTAATCTTTTAGAAAATATTGATCTTTCAATACTTGACTCATACTTCACAAGGCAATTTAAAATTTTTACAATTTCACAAAGCTCTCAAATGGAAGAAGCCTCGCTCTTCGTTTTAATTTTCTCTCGAATGCATTTCTTTTGTGGCACATTCATGTGTTTTTATGAGCTTATGAGATAAACAAATATACAAAGAAACTATGACACCATGACACCATGTGAAACAATGTTCTCCCTCTTCTACTCATGACTTAAAAACCTTTTGTCCTGAATTGCAATTCAATCACCACAAACAATGTATCATTTTATTAAGAAATGACTACAATGTGAATACAAGGAGCATTCAACTAGTCTTCTTTCTTCATTGTTCAACTAATATTCTTTTCTCCTTTTTAATAAGGGATAAGATCATCCTTTGTGTTTGCAAATACAACAACTTCTTGGTAATATATCAACCATCAACATATACCATGTTAAAAAATATAAGGAGTGTTCAACTAGTGTACTTTTCCCTATCATACTGGAAATATCACAGTTTCTAGTAGCCATTTTAACAACAATGTACTAAAACGTAATTATTAGTACATTGTAACTAGGTAAGATCAAAGCAAAAGTTAATAAGGTATCACACTTGGAATTACCAATGACTATGCAAGTCTTACACAACGCACTATGCCTTCTTATGCCTCCTCATGCTTCCTCTAGTGTGGGATCCCCAATATGTATTTCTGCAACTTTTTATGCTCAATGCAATCACTTCTCAGTTGCTTCCATGCTTTTGATTTGGCTCATATATATTATAAAACTTTGAACATAAAATTTGCATATAACTCAACCTAATAGGATATTGGAGAGAGATTTTATTAATGTAGAAATATTTCTATAAATAAGATTATGAGAGTTGTTGAACTTGGGAAGTGCCAACCTGTTGGAGCCCAACAACTCCCATTAATTTTTTGCTAAAAATTTAAAGGGTCCCTTTTTATTTTTAGTTTTGATTGTTTTTATTTGTGTCAGTTCATGAGTTGATGATTTCATTTTGCAATTCGAGTTTGTTTGCTAGTGAATTTGAGTTTTCAGTTTGTCTCTTTTTGGTTTTATTTGATTTGATTTGCCTGGGTGTTACTTAAATATTTTGCATGTTGGTTTTGTTATTGGATATTAATGGTTTAATGTGCGAAGTATTGAAAGTGATTTTTATTTTAATTCTTTTTATTTATATCAATTATTTTTAGAATTTCATGATTTCCAATTTGAAATTCAAAACATCATTTCAAAAAATTTCATTACATATTTCAATAACTTGCGGATTGGTTTTGTAACATGTCCTTCTTTTCATAATTTCTTTGTTGGTTGATGTGGCTAATATCATGATTTCATGAAATAACTCAAGAATTCATTTACTATTACTCTCATCCACTTATTCTTGTTTTCTTAAATTCACTACAAAGCTCTTGGTGATATTATTTGGCAGATGAGCTGCAGAATTACAAAGCTCTTGGTGATATTATTTGGCAGATGAGCTGCAGAATTGGGTCATTACAGTTGGACTATGAACACAAATGTGTTTCGTCCTGCCTGTTGTCCATGCTTTAAAACATGACGTGCCTTAAAGTACCCTCGCCATTCCTAGAACCTGTTTGATCTATGATCGACTTTTCTCATTGAAACTTTCAAGGTTTTTCGATTCAGTTTTTGAGTCATGATGATTTCTTTTATGCACACACATTTTTTTTTTGTCAATGCAAAAAATATTTCTTGTGTTGAGCTGGCCATTAGAAACATAGTGATCTTGTCGAAATCATTGCAACGGGTACTCATAGTTATTAGCTATTGGGTATTAACCTTCATATATCTCATTACTATTTTATTATGGTGCCATGGATTTGAGTTTGGTTGTGTGCTATATCATCCTCTTTGCACTGAGATCATGATATGTAAGAATGAATTGTCCTGTATTCATCAATTTTCTTCTTGCATCTGTTTATATTTATAATTTTTATCATTTATGTCCATATTTGAGTTAGTGTAAAATTGTTTTCCAGAATATGAAGCTTTGATTGATTTAATTAGTTGTAATTTTTGTTTATTAGAATAGTTACAACGATTATGTAGCCATTTTTAGAATATTTTAGTCATTGATGCGTTTTTATTTTTTGTGATTTGCAAGTATCCAATTGGTGATTTGGATCTGATCGTGATATGAGTTTTAAATCAGGAAAAACAATGATAATCAATTGAATCTCACACTCCATATCGTGGCTTGATTTGGGAGATCATTTCCAGAAGGATCGAGAAGAGAAAGTCGAGCATTATTTCTAGTTCACAGTAGGAAACTTCGGGCTGGATTTCTGAGCAAAGCATTAAGAATTTCTTGAAACTATCGAAAATCTATTTTCAGAACGAGTTCTTTTTTTTTTTTATAAATTATTGGAAGAACCATAATATTCTCAATTTATTGTCGACGTTTCAGATCCACAACAGGATTCATGTGGAGCGAAGGAAACCTAAAATAAACTATGTGAAACCCTAGGATTTAATAATTTTTTTAATAACAAGCATTTAATAAAAATTTGGTTGATTAATATATTAAGTGGTAAGTTATGAGGAAAGAGGAAGGCAAGGTAATTGTCACTCATGAGGTTTTTCCCAAACAAACGCTCAATTTGAGAGATATCGTGAGTTATGGAGGGGGAGACAATTCTAGAAAAACCCGGTTAGTGATTGTGGAATCACTTTTATAAACATATTTCGAAACTGGAAGTGAATTTAAACTTCTTTAATCCATTAATGGTAGATATATGTTATCTTTTATATTCAATTGCTAAATGTTCCTTCTGTAGTATCTATAATATTATTTTGGAATATCTTGAAGAAACAATTATGTTCTTTTATGTGATCTTTGTCTGTGAATGAACAATATCAGTATTGCCTTATACTTCCTCTGCATTAGTTCCTTTTATATTTGTATTTGGTATAATCTTTCCTTCGATGATTTGTATCTCAATGAAGACTACAAACTGTGCGTTGCTCAAAATCTGAGTCTGTGATTTATATTCAGAGATTTAGGTTGATTTGGAAATGCTATATTATTTGAATGAACTGATGCAAGGACTGTAAGGACTGTAGTAATTCTTGTGACGTTATATTTCTTGTTGTAATTGTTTACTGAACTATTTCATAAATAAGAGTAGTTGATTCATTGCACTGCAGGGATTGTTATGATTTTCCGTTTGTATCTTAGACAAGAAATAATTAGATAGTTATTTTAATTTGTTAAGCAGAAAGGTGTATACCTATTGACAATGGACAGATTTAATATGGGTTTAGTGCTTAATTAGTTTTCTATGGACAGGATTAAATATGACTGGAATATTCTTAGTAGTCACACAAAATAAATGGCTCTGATTTCAATCATTAACTTCCTAGCTATTATAAAGACATCCCTTTATGTGTTTACTTTTTTACATTTACCTAATCATATTTAAAAATTACTTTGATAGCTAACTGATTGAAACTTAAGTGATTAACAGAAATTAAAATATTAACACCAGATAAATGAAGCGTAACAGTTTATTTGTTAATCAATAATAAAATTTAATATATTCTTTTAAGGATTTTTTTCATCTTATCAGAGTTTCGGCGTTGATCAGCCACAATTATGTGGCCGTGCTAGTTTTATACACAGTTAACTTTTGATATGTGATTCTGAAAACAAGAATATAATATTTTGTGTGCTTGAAAAATTGTGGCTGTGCTAGTTTTATACACAGTTAACTTTTGATATGTGATTCTGAAAACAAGAATATAATATTTTGTGTGCTTGAAAGATTTGAAGCTTACTTAATAGTATTTTTTTATTTTGTATATATTACTTGTTATTAGCACCAATTACATCAGGTTCTGGTTTGCCTTGTCTTGTATCGTATTTCTTGTATTTTTATATACTATTCATTGTACTTTAGATGCTAACTATTGTACTATATTACTTACTCTGTAGACTATAAACACTAACTTAGACAAAGCATTAGGTTACATTCTCCATTATATATAATAATCACACAACTTAGTCTTAATCAGGTTCTTTTCTTTGGAAGAGGGAGAGATCCAAAGGCCAACATCGAGAGTGTCCATCCCAAACGACTTAGGCTATTTAAAGAGCTTCAGTCTGGATCACATCCCCTTGTTGACTAAGGACTAAAAACCCATGTCAACACAACCCAGAGGTAGTCTACTTCAGAAGATATAGACAAGTCTAAGAATACGAAGTCAATGCTGAGCTCAACTACAATTCTCATATCGACTCTCTTCTAACAAAAAGACTTAGACACCATACATAAGAGAAGTCAAAGGATTATTTGAATAACCAAGCTTGATGAACACCAAAGGCTTGATGACCAAAGGCGTGATGGATATTCATGACTCTTGAAGACTCTACTCAAAACTCTCGAATATTCTAGATGCCCTCTCAAATGAGAGAGTGCTTGAATATATACAGCTAGCACTTATGGTCAGGACTTGATTCATGGAAAGTGTCACAAATCAACCATTTTTCTAGAAATATTCTCTAAATTTTGAGAGAGTTTTTCAAGCGCCAAATCAAAACTACTTTTATTAATACGGTTGGAAACTTTACATACATTGCTGACAACTTTTACAAATATGAAAAATGTACAAAATATTCTATGGGACCAACACACTTCCTTTATCCTTCATTCATATGTTGGTACACATGATGGAGATTTCGACCTTCAAAATATTATGCCATATTATCAAATGGATTTGGATCTTCAATCATGTTGTTTGGAGAAAGATATCCAGGTGCCATAGGGTGTAAAATAAGGAATCCCTTTTAGAAAGGGGCATCATCCATAACTATTGGAACATGATGATCTAGAAATAAGTTGGTGAAGTGTGAATAGAGCATGTATTTAGGTGCTTCTTCATAGTTGTTGGTTTCTAATAGTTCTTCAATAATGGAATGGATAAAAGCAATTTGGAATTTGAACTATAAATTGTGCAACATTCTGGTGATGAATTTTTCTTGGAGGTGAGCAAGAAAACAACATTGATCACCTGATAAATCTTCCTTAGGGCAGAAATGTTTGATAAATAAAGAAAACTATCCATACACTACAACGATACTTTATTAAATCACCTATTTCACACCGATCTTTATAACATAGATATGGTTCTAAGAACTATAATACACATTGAACACTATACAAACCCTCATTTGTTATGTATGACAATATTAAATGCAGACAATGTTAAATATATTCATAATTATTTACAACATTATACCAACCTCGCTTTTTCCCATTGTCCCTAGTGAGAATCCAATTTTCCAACAGTCTCCATGTAAATATTTGAGTCTTTAAAGGACTCTTCCATTTCCAAATTAATGGCCACCACCACTTACTATCACCATCCACTAGATTATAAGAAAGGGCTTTGTATCCCAGTTTGGTAGTGACTACACCCATATCCTTATTCCATGTTCAAACCAACTCGTCCAACCCTGTCATGAAGACATATTGCATTTTGAGAGAGAAGTCTAATATAGGCCCTCCATTCAACAACCATATCTCCATGAAGTCCTAAATCCTTTGTTGGTAGCCATATTTGCATCCAACTTTCTTGAGCGCCCTATACCCCCACATCTACAAGAATTGTGAAACCACGATCTAATAAATGAGACCTCGAATCAAGGGAAAGAAAAAGGTTACCATCCGCTCTGATCCATGCATGCAAATGGGTTAAAATGCCTTATATATGTGTGTGTGTGTGTGTGTGTGTGGAATAATGATAAAAAACGCTTTTAATGATTGCGCTCATGACTACCTTGCAAAATTGATTCTATAGTTTGGGAATAAACCCAGAACTTCGAAATCGCTTTTAGGATGAATGATGGGTGTGTTGGAAATTTAATTTGAAAAAGAAATGAAAAGGGAAAATGTGTGTTTTAATAAGTATATTTGTTTATTCTTGCTACACATATATTTTGACTTAATTGATTCAAAGTCCAAGCATGAGCCACATATAGTTATGGCATGTTGCATTTATGGTATACTTGTTATTAGCATGGACAATTGATAAGTGTTATAAGGTGCCAATCCTTCACTAGCAAGGAATGTGGGACATGACATGTTTTGGTGCTAAGTGTTGAGTATGCATAATAAACTTATGAGCTTAATAAATAGAGGCAAATTCAATTTTTGGATTTTTAGATGCAAATTCGAGATTGAAGCTCTCACTCTTACCTGGGCTCTCATTCCTTTGAGCGCCCAAAACTTATACAAGCCACATCTCTTTAAGGCCATTTGGGCCCCGGGATCTCGATCTACAACAGCATCGACCTCCTCGTGCTCTCTCTCTCTCTCCATTCAGGAACCATCTTGTCAAAGACAAAATTTTTTTTGAGTTAGAACCCTTCAAAATGATCATTTTTGTGCATGTACGCGGCCTCCTTTACATACAGTCGTGTGTAGGGCTTAATATACGCCCCCTGTAGTTCACACAGAAGTGTATACCTTGTCGTATACGTGACCTAATCAAATCCATCCTGTGTACATCGAAATCTATACTTTGCGCTCTCAATAACTAAAAATTTAAGACCTAATTCAAAATTTTAAACCATTGCAATTGAAGAGGAAGAGAACAAGAATTACCTGATCCAGATGGTTTGTGATTTCACTGCATGATGCTCCCGCAATCGTCGTTTGAATCTTGGAGGTATTTTGGTTCAATTTGCACTAGTTGGGTAAAAAATCAAAATGGTATAGTAATTTTTTATTTTGTTAGTATTTATAAATTATTTTTACCCACTTTCTATAGTTTTAAGACATTTTTTCACCTAATGGATTAATACAAAGGTGGATCAAGTTGGTTTTTGCAGTTTTAACCTGAGATTCTTGCATATTTCAGTGTTATGTTGATCGTTTGTCACCTCAGGAAGGTATGTTCATTACCCAACATATAGGATAGGTATCCATTCTGTTATGCATTTTCGCATTATCCTATAATTATCACTCTTTATGCCCTAGGTACAAACCCATTTGTTGCGACACCAAACCTTCCATCTGCTATAAAGTTGTGTCGTTTTCAAGCGGTAGAGACTTACCGAACATGGGTGCCCTAGTTAGATTCCCTATTGCATTTGGTGCCCATGCATATATTTTTTCAACAGGATTGGAAGTCCCTCACAACTTGTTCTGGACTTTATGTTCAGTCTCATTTCTCATTCATAAACATGCGACCTTATACCCCGTGGACTCCCAAATGAGTTTAATTTAAGCTATTTTCCAACTCGCCTTTAAAAAGTGAAAAGATTGTCAAGTGATTTGTCCCTTTCACACTCGTTAAATTGGATTTGAAAGGTCGTGAGTCTTAGTTAAGATCTTTTCCGACTCATTACCAAAAAGTGAAAAGATTGCCAAGTGAACTTGTATTTTTCACACTCGTAAATTTGTTTTGAAAAGACATCTATTTGGCACAAGTTTATCCCTTTTTCACACCAAGTAGACTAAAAGATATAAAAAATGAAATTTTTTGGCGTTAAGTTGTGATTGCATCTCATGCCCTTGCTTGCAGTATTGAGCCTATATCTGATTCACGCTTTGCATTATAAACCATTTGCCTCCGCAGTTTTTCATCCTCAACCAAGAAAAGCCTTGTTTATATCCTTCGCAATTTGACACCCTATACCTAGGAGGGAACATTCCCCTGAGTGTCCATCTCCCGCATGCACTTCCCTGCATTGAGCATAGGTATGTTCCACTGCTGGAACTAGTTTTTCTTACTTGCGACACTTGTTTCCTCCTATGTATCGTAGCATTCATTTGTCTATGAAAAAACAAAAAAAGAAGGGTCGGAAGGGAGTATTATCTTATATCGACAACAGTTGTGTCGCCTTTGAACAGAGCACAAAATTATTTGAGTCCATTCATCATCATAATTTTGGGATTAGCATGGCCTTAGGAAGCTGAGCTCGTTACAGAGTCTTCTCTACCGACCAGTTACTCTTCCAGTCCCTACAGAGAACTTCATTGATGCCTCCTGCATCTCATGATTTTATCATCAGGTCTATGATGTCAGAGTCCTCCATATGTCTCATGCTCTTGTTCAAAGGAAATTTATCAACCTGTTTCGGCTACTCCTCAGAACTCTTGACTTTGCATGTCGTCCATACCCTCAGTTTGTCTTAGAATCACATGATATTATAGTCATATCATGCACATTGGGCCTACTTTCATCATTGGTAAGTAACCTTAAGCCCAGCAGTTGACATTTCATCATTGGTCGTTTGACTGGGTGGTTTCCCTTGTGTTCGATGACAAGACATATATTCACAAATTGGGATTCGTGCAGTGTCTTGGATTCCATTAGACTTATTGGTGGCTTCCTCACCTTTGTTAGCAATTTTCATCATTGGTTGTTATTCAGAGGGTCTTTTTTGTGTACCGCTTGCACTTGGCACACACGAAAGACGCACAGGGTCGTTGGTTCGTGAACATGTTCTTTGTCCGATTTCCACCAAATAATGAGGCTCCTTATTTGTACCTCATGCTGACTGATGAGAGATTCCTTAATGCTCTCCTTTTAGCGGGTCTCTTTCCATCAACTTCAACCCATTTATTCTGGAAACGAGACCTAGAGTCTTATGAGTACCTTGAGGCTTGCAGTCATCAGTGGTAGGCTCTCTCGCCAATGATAGTTGGGAATACATCAATGTCTCTTGATCAATGGATTCTTCAGGTGTTCAACATCGACTCCTTTATTCACACTTGTAAGAATGTGCTTGGTGCCTTGATACCTACTTTCATTATCGGTAGGTTGTCTTGCGTTTGTTAATGGTATACATCAATGACCGGTAATCAAACGATGTCTCATTGTGTTCGACCTCAACTCCTTTATTCACATGATGTAGACTTGCACCTTTGGCGGATTGTGTAGAAGACTTGAAGACATCACTATGTGGCTGCAACTTTCCTGAGTTGTTGCTTCCTTATCATTGGACCAGTGCCTATATGACTTCAGTGATCATGGGAGATCAGATTGTACTCCATGGTATACGGATATCTTCATATTGGTTTTGAGACTGGTTCTACTGGGCCTTGTTCGTCACTATGACAACTATTAGCATGTAACCACGTTTGTATTTGCCTATTCATGGCCATGGACACTTATTTGGTATATTTTTCACATGGATCTGTAGTGTAATTTTATTGGAAGCCATGTATGCAAAGTAAGTGCAGAATGTAATGAGAAACTGAGTTTGTCCATCTGGTTCTCTACCACTCTAATTCTGGGTTATTTATAATGTATTTCGTCCATCGCAAATTCTCCTCTGACCTCACACATTAGGGGGCATCTGTTAGAGCAAGATTTTCCTCACCCTACGCAATCTTGCAGAGAGGGCCTTATTACATTTCCCTATGCAGAATTATCTTCCCTGTTACCAAAATTCCAGAGACAAAAATACAAATTTTTCCACTTGTACACATCTTGCACCCTATACAACAAGCGTATATGTAGGATTCTCCACTACAGCCCGCGTACATTGGGATTTGCACCATAAAATCAAAATTAAATTTCAGGTTTCCATGTCACGACAGAAGATCTTTGATCCTTGGCCTTCCATATACTGGAAACGTTTCGACTTATCCCTTCAGTTGCATTTTGAAGGCTATAAAGAAGACAATTCCAAGCTATGGAAAAAAAGAGAGAAAGAATTCAACTTTGAGAGCAAAGTTACTCTGGAGAAATGATTTACTTCATATTGAGTCTGCATCCCTTTGTGCTTTAAGTCTGAACACAGTATTCAACCCCCAATCTCTTCCCTTATTAATGGAGAACCTCATTGTCTACCTTATATGAGCTTGCCTTTGGTTGAGGATTGAAGTGGTGGAGGCCCAGTTGGAAGGAACTTGGTTTCTTGGTTGCGAACCGTGCCGACACGGAAGTCTGTAATATTTTCACTTTTGTTGATCATTTATTAATAGAAATACTCCTTTCACGTCCAATTGATATCTTGCAAATATATGAGTTATTATCCATGGGCGTATTTGCTATGTATATTGATGGATTATGCTATCTAATGTGCTAACCCTTTATATTTCCACCATATGCTTGTTTTTTGCTTATTTTTTGAGAACTTGTTGCAGGTATATATAGCTTTGGGTCAAAGTGCTCAAAGATGGACATCATCAAACATCTGGACGAGGTAGGCCTCTTTCTTATCTTGCTTGCACATTGGTTTATATAGCACGTTGTTGGAATAGAGTTTATTTCTGCAGTCATTTCCGTCTGTTGTGGTTCACCCTAGCCATAGAGAGATTCTCCTTGTAACATGTGGAAAACATAGTGGACTATTCGTTGGATGTGTTGGGTGCACTCATACTTGGCTCTAGTTGATGAAAATTAATGTGAGAAACGGTGCGCAATTGTTGCACGTCTCTCTAACCCTACCTCGAGGTCGCCACCCTCACTTGGCTCGCACTTGTGTTGGTTTATTTGGCTGGTGTTGCCTCTGTTTGGCTCGGCCTTGGAGAGAATAGTGGTTCTTATTGGTTTTTTGGCATTCTCCTTACAGGTATGTTGGCTCTTACCTCTCCATTCACGAACTATAGCTCCCCTCCAAACAAAATCATAATATTGGCTCTTAGATTTTCTTACAAACTGTTTTTTCTTTCCAAATTTTATGATGGATGTATGTGGTTATCACGACTGGGAAAATTGAATTTATATGGAGTTTCCTCTATCTTGGCATTTAAAATTTTCAAGCTGAGAATAGTGTTCGAAATTCCTTTCTGTTTAGACTATGTGATTTCGGTGTGCCCAGAATGAGTGTTTCTTATGTTGCTATGACTGCTGGAAAATAATTATGGAAAATATTTTTTGGTTTCACTCATCTCTGTTAAAATTCAAGGGTTTTTTCTGAGAAATAAAAGAACAATTTGTTTTTTTTTTGTTTTTTTCTCTACGTAACGCCATACCCTTTCCTCATTCTTTGGAAGATTTACAGCTCTTTTAAATTATCTTTCAACTGTTGTGAATAGATAGGCGTATTTTCCTTGCGACACCATATGAGGTATGTGGAAAGTCTGTGGTGGAAATAAATGGTTCAATGTTTTTTTTGCAAATCCCATATGAATGTTTTGCCTTTTCGTGCCCAGACCTCGGTTCTTTTATCTGGTGTATGGAAATTCATAAGATTCGAATTCTGGTCTTGATATGGGTTATAGTGATTAACCTGACAATGGGGAAGACATGTTATATGCATGAATTCTTGGCTTGTTTGTTATGTATGCATGGGGGTTTGGTCGATTTTGAAGTTATATGATGTTAAATTAAAATGATGAGCACCAACTTCATATGAGGTTTTAGAACCCAGTCTATTTATGCATCAAGTATTGAAGGTTGTGATACCAGTGTTGTATAGTAAAAGGTCGATGGCTTATGTTGTTTTATCAGCCTCCCATGCGCGCTTGATGTATTGTGGTTTTAATTTTTTTGAGTAACTTTGTTAACAATGTCTTATAAAAGCTCTACGAATAAACGAAAAGGAAGAGGAAATTAAAGTTGTAAAGTTTGACAGTTGTGAAAATTCTCGGGGTTTTATATTGGGTACTATAAAAACTGTTGTGTCTTGGATTTGAATTATTAACAAAGAAAAGTTTTGGCAGTTGATAGTGATGGCATTTTTTTTAATAGATACTATTGCATATAATAGAACAATAATCATTTTTTCCCCTTCCATTATCTCACTTTTCGCTCATTATATGCCCATCGTTTTCCCAAATACATTTAAAACATTCTTTGTTCTATTATTATGAATTTCATTTTTTGAAAAAAGAAAAGATTAATAACAAAAGAAAAGGTGAGCTGATGACTGGTATTGGAAGTTTGGATATGGATACATTTTCTGTTACTTCTGCATATGCTTGAACAATATTCATTGGTCACTTCCCATCCATGTTACCATTTTTCACTCATTATAAGCCCCTCATCTTCCCAATAGCCCTACCACTCCCTGTTAAAATGGCAATTGATTACCAAGTTTTAAGATGTTGATGGATGGATTGCATGTGCTTTTGTGGTGAATGATAGAGCCAACATTTTGATTTTACTTAGGTAGAGTATTGATGCATGGATTGTTAAGAGTTTTTCATAACATGTTTGGAATATTGATTCAGGATGAGTTTCTTTAGTAGAGGCAACAATGGAAGAGGTGTTAATAGAGGTGCTAATAGAGGCAGGGGAAATTGGCAAAGAGGCCATAGAAGGCCACGATTTTCGATACATTTTGATGTTGATCCACAAGAACTAAATAAACTCTTTCAAGCTGGGTTTTTCAACCTAGTTGGCCATGGGATTGTCCATCCCTGACTTGAGAGGCATCCCTTTCAGCCACATCAGAAATTTTCTAGTATCTGTGTTCCTCGTCATGTTTCTATGAAGCCAAAACCACCTACCAATGATGGTTGGCAAAATATTTTCCACTAGCCTGCTACTCATCACCATGGTTGGCCTACTGTGTATTTTCCATTACCCCCTCCTCCACTGCCAAAAAATCCAAATGCCCAAGTTGATCATGTTATCTCACCCGTACAATGTTCACATGCAAGTAAAAGGCTAAGAACTTATGTTCCCAAGCCAAAGCCAGATAAAGGAAAAGGAGTGGCCACTCCCTCCAAGTCATCCAAAGATTAATCTGAATCTATGTCCTCTAATCTTTGTCTTAAAGACAATTTCTCCCATGTCATCAACGAGATCCATCCTCAAGGTTCTAATCAACCTAAGGCCGCAACAAAAAGATCAAAAGAGGGCAGCAGTGAAAAGAGGCCAAATTCCTCTCATAGCAGATATGGTTTTTAATGTTGATTAATATTATTTTCTATTGAGGACAGTATTTTTATTTTGACAATGTTTTGGACAATAAATACATGTTTAGACAATGATTTGGACATCATCGATATAATTCCATTTTTGATATAGTCATGTTATATTTTGTTGATATTAAAATATTTGATCATTAATATGAGAATGAGAATGTTTGGGGTTTTATACTTCATGTTTTGATGACTATTAAAATAAATTGAAACTGGAGTCACAAGGGGTCCCACCTATTTAGTTATTATTTAATTAGACCCTTATTTATATACATTATTATTTATTTGTCTCAATTAATTAGTTAAGATAATTAATCTTAACTAAAGAAAGGTAGTTGAACTACCATAACTTATTGAGAAAGAATAAAAGCTCAATCAAATAAAGAGACAAAGGCAAGATAATAGAGGGAGAACTTCTGCTATAAGGTTTGCTCTATACTTGTGAGATACTTTCATTTTCCTTTCATTCTGAGTTTACTAGAAGTATTAACCATCTTGATGATAGTAGGGTCTTATTGAAGGCAACAAGATTCAAAACCAAATCATATATTTCAGCAACTTGTTTTTAAAGGTGTATGATTTATCTTTGACAGTCTGTGTGTTCTTGTCTGTTTATGAATTAAATTTCATGACTGATAAAGAATATTTTGCAGAGTCAAGTGACAACATTTTGTGGCAAGTTGATCCAAGTCTTTAGCTTCAGTTTTCTTTTGTTTTCAGATTCTTTTTGTATGGTGCCCATCAGAGGCTTCTAAATCTGACTTTGGTCCTTACCCTCGCAGGGGTTTGTAAAGAGAATTCAGTTTTGTATCTCATAATGAAATAAATATAAAAATCAGACTTTTGATTTCAGTCTCGCATGTGTATTTTGATGATTTGGTTCATATTTTGCTTTTATCTCCATGTACATACTCATGTAATTTATGTTTAAGTTTATTTATTTTGCACAGTTACATATAATATATAAAAAACCAGCCTTAGTCCCTCGTACTTAATACCTGTGGATTAAGTGATTGTTTATTTTATTTTTAGGCTATAAACCCCGGGTAACATTCCAAACTATATTTCCTTAGTTGAGCAATATCTGGAAATGTTTGAGTGAGGTTCCTCATACCTTTTCCTCAACAAATCATAGCCCCTCCTGGGAAACACCAATTGCATCCAAAATATTCCTAATGAAAAGAAACCCAAATTGTTATGGATATACAAGCATACATAATCCCTTTAATCCTATTGGCAATGAGTTATGCAATCACCTTGTATAGTAAATCACACAACAAGATAGGTCTGAAGTCATCGAAGGATGAGGGGTTTGATTTCTTAGGGATTAAAAGAATAAACATTGCATTAAGGGCCCCAGAAATTCTGCCCAAGACTCTTGATTCTTATACTACCCTAAGTATCTCATTAGCCAATAGGTCAAAGAAATCAAGGTAAAACTCCACTGTCCAACCGTCCGGGCTCAGAATTTTGTCCCTCTTAAAACCTGAGAGCCTAGAGAGCCTCCTGTAATTCTTCCTTTGTAACAAGGGCCCCCAATTTGTTATTTGATTTTTTATCAAAAAACCTAGGAAACATTCTAATTATCTCATCTGCTCCACTATGTGACTCTCCACTAACTCTTTGGACAGAGCTTCAAAATGAGCCTCCCCTGATGTCGAAAGATCCTTAAAAGTTTTGAGTTTGGACCCATTTGGTGCATCCAGTTCCCAAATAGTGCTTAAGGATTTCCTATGGGCTTCAAACTTATGAAAGAACTTAGTATTTATATCTCCCTCCAACCAGATTGCACTTTTAAATCTCCACGTAGTTTCCTCAATTTCCAAAAAATGAGCTTTTTGTTCTTTAAAGCTCTAAATTATATTTGTTCTTCTTCCAAAAAGACTCCCCCCATATTTTGAGAGAAAAGCCTACTAATTTTCTCCTCTGTCTCCAAAATCTCGGACTTTCATGAATCCATTTGCTTCTTATCCCTTTCTGTCTCTATCCACTTAACTTGTTTCAAATTTTCCACGAGCTGGGACATTGCACACTCCTCTGACTCAGGATCAGAGAAACACCAATTATCAATCACTAAATGTTGAAAACAGTCCTCTTTTAACTAGGAATAGTTAAATTTGAAATGCCCTCGGGCCTTCTCAATCTCTATCTCTATTTGTAACAAGATAGGGCCCATAAACTCAAAATATATAACATGACTACCTTTATTTCTTGATAGAAGCATTCCTCACAGTAATTTATGTGAGGATCGTCTGGAATGGTAGGTGGTTTTCCTTTTTGTTAAACTGTAAATGATTTGATACATGTAACCTGCACATAATTTGGCAAAGTAGGGATTTATTCCCTTGTCATCAAGTCAATGAAACAATTTAATTTTCCTGGATTATATTCAAATTTAAAATCATAACAATTTAACCAAAACTTCCACCTGAAAACACAATCGTTACCTCAGGCTAGTTGCTTCTCATGCTTGAGCATATTTAGTGTGTGTTTGAGATTAGTTCAGACTATAAAGTGTATTGGCTTTAAGAACAATCAGAACCTAGTAGTGCTAGTTTCATTGCCATAATTTCTTTATGGTTGAAAGGATATTTGATTTATGGACCGTGAAATGAACCAGAAGTGTACATACAATTTTTTTCTTATCTTCCAATTTTCTCTATTAACACCATCCCAAGTAGAGTCAGAAGCATCTATTTCTCTATTATAATTCCAACCCAATTGTAACTGAAGGTTGATTATAGGAAAATTGAGTTAAATTTCAAGAGGACGAGAAAGAGTAGATTGAGGCCCTGTTGGATGAAGGTACCTTAAATGAAGGTTTGGTGGAGGCTTGAACTTCTGATCATGTAGAGAAGAGTGGGTACACGATGCCCATTGAAGGAAACTCACACAAAGAAGTTGTAGTTCAAGAGTTGGAAATCATTTGTGAGGAATATTTACAGCCTTTAGAGGCATTAAAACCTAAAGGTATGTCAATCTCTAACCTTTCACCCTTGAATTTGTCAATTGATGGGTTTAAGGGTGAGGGTTTAGGATTTTGGACAAGTTTAAAATATTCCCATTTCTTGGTAGAAGAAGTGCTTGCCTCAGGATTAATGGATTAAAGGGACTTCCCTCATGTTGACCAAAATTTGGTCATCTTTATTTTCCCACTCTTGAATTAATAAAAAAAAATTGATATCAGAAGATGAAATTTTTTGAAATATTATAAGTTCCTTGGGTAGTCCCCAGCCTCAACTTCGTCACACATTTTCCGGATTAGAAATCTAAGTTCGTATGCTCAAGACATCCAAGTTTAAATTTTAAAGCGGAAAATGGTGCCTCTTTCATATAGAATAAAGCTAATCTTTTGGAAGTGATTTTAAATTTTTTCGAGTTCAAGAACCTTGAAAATATTCTTGTATTGGGTTCAAAACCATAAAAATCTATCACTCGTGGAAACCCGCCATACTCATCCGACACTTAGAATTTTTCTCCTCTCTTAATCCACCTCCCTTATCCCTTACTTTCCCCCACTCTGTACTTAGTTTTATTTTAAGTTATGGAGGGGAGGACTCACTCACCATATCCCCTTACATCTATCATGCCCGCTCACCCTTCCCTACTCACCTCATTTTTCACCCCCTCATTTCCGCTCCCCTCAAAATACTCCCCTCTCTCCATTTCCTCACCCCTCATCCCTCACCCATTACATACTTAATATTTATTTGAGTTATGTTGGTTGGTTAGACTTTCCATAGCTCAACTTATTCCCTCCCAATCACTTCCCAACCCACTCACCCTTCCCCGCTCCCCTCGTTCCCCCCCCTCTCTCCCCTCACCTCACCCTACGTCACCCCCCTCATCTTTTCCACCTACAAAATGTTGGACACACCTACCACACTTAGAGGGGGGGTGAATGAGTGTGGGGATATTTTTTCCCAAAACTTCCCTCTTACACAAAACTCATTAGTTAGCATTCGACATTTACTCATTACTCATTTTTGTCACTAATAATCAGTTAGATGTGAATATGTATCAACAACATATATCAACAATATATCATCAACAAATCATCTCCACAAGGAACACAAGATGTATGTACAATTTTTCTTTTTATTATGGACTTCAATTCGGGGGTTTTCAGCAACAACTGAATAGAGTACAACTCTACAAGAGCACCAGCTCTATATGCAAGACTCATCTTACATTCTCAGCACCAACTGAGATGAGTCAACAATCCTCAACAGATATCAATCTGTACCGTAAACAAGAGCATCAACCATGCACCAACCTGTAATCAACCTGTACCATAAACAAGTGCATCCAACCATGTACCAAGTATATAACAATCACGTGTCAACTACTCATCAACAACTACTCATCAATATGTACCAACATCATCAACTATGCACCTCATGTATGTGCCAACTCATCAACTGCTTGTCTCAACCATGACTAGTTTTGGATTAGTCAACAACCCTAACTTGAAATAATCATAACTTTGTACCTATATTGAATAAAGATCTGAAACTGATATAAAATGTTCTTCAGTGTTTTTTAAGCAATTCCTCCAAGTGGCACTACTTGGAACCTCTCAGAAAAGGAGTTATAGCAAAAATGACATACCTTGCTGAATTTTGGCTTATTCTAGAGAGCGACCTTGTAGAGCGTGCTCCGCACAAAATATTTAATAAAATAATTTGAAACTGTTACAGAGAATACTACAGAATGTACCCTAACCAACACATTTTGTCTCACTGAATTTTGATCTGTTATGAAGAAGTTATGACGTTTTTACCCGAAACACCTGATTTTGACTAGTTTAAGGACTAACCACAAACCCTATTTTCCACGGAGTGTAACTCCAAAATTACAACGACCCACAAGACGAATTTTTAACCAAAGATACTTGGCTATGTTTTCTCACTTTCATAGAAATTTTAGGATCTGAATCATTATATAAAAAAATTTATAGTGAAAATGGTGAGATGACCTGTAAATAACATACCTTAGAAAGCACCATCAAAAGAATTTATCCTTCCTTGCATTTCAGCCTTCTTTTCTTCACTTTCCTTAGAATTTAGGCTTAGATTTCCTTGGTTACCTCAGTCACCTATAGATATTCAATATCCTCAAATGTTCCACACCAAAAATGCTCAAGAAGCTCTCACAAGAAGCTCTCACAAGAAGCTCTCCATCAATACTCCAAAATATATTCCCACAAGAAGCTCTCCATTGATCCACAAAAAGGATAATCTACAAGATACCATTGCTATCTTATTTATACTTTCATCCTT
>ML789437.1:205743-236801 GCA_009831015.1 Picea engelmannii
TTTCACCATAAGGGGACCACTTTGGAGTTCATCCATTTGTACACTTTATCAATCATGATAAGACAATAATGAGAGCATGGGTCCTCCAACCATTCTTCTAGGATAACTCAATCCGCAAAGCGTCTTCTCGTGAGGGCTTTCACCATAAGGGGACCACTTTGGAATTCATCCATTTGTGCACCTTATCAATCATGATAAGACAATAATGAGTCATCAACAATGCATCAGATACCAATGGAACCACATCAATCCATCTTCACCATGTATCAATGACAATTCATTGATCCATCTTCATCTATGCATTCTCATCAAGGACAATACATATTATATTACATAAATCATCAATCAATCAATCCTCTGACATCAATCAATCACTTGGCATCAATCAATCAAACCATTGGCATCAGTGACAACATGATCCAACACAAAATACTTCCCCCCTTTACCTCACCTCTCCCCCTCGTCTACCTCACCCCCCACTCGCGTGACCCACATTTTCCCTCACTCATATCTGCCCCCTACAAATTAACCCCCCTTATCCTACACTCTTGTGCCTCCCATACTTATTCCCATTCCACTTTAAACCTCTTTTTATTATTATTTTATTTTCTCACCTTTTTAATTTTACTTATTATTTTAATCCTTTACCTTTAACATTATTCCATATGTCAAGATTTCTCTGGATTACATGGAGACCGGTTTGAGTTATGAAAACATGATACTCGATAGCATGGAGTAGTGCCACATGGAGATCAAAGAATGGTGCCACATCACAACCAATTAATGGATGACATGGTAGTTTCATCAACCTATGAGATCACGCCAAATGTCATATTTTTATTGGATACACATGGCAATATACTAATGGTTGCTTCATCAATGACTTGGCACAAGTCGAATTTCCTTAAAGAAGGGTGAAATTTAATCCAAGGGCCCAGATTTGCCTATGAATTTTGATCAACAATTGTTGAGTGTTAATATTTCAGAGGCCATAACTTGAGCTATGGGTTTCGGAATCGTGAAAATTTTATACCATGGGAAAGGTATTTCGACGTAGACGCTGATGGTATAGGTTTCAAGGCTTGAAAGTTGATAAATTTTCCCCAGAAATTAAAATATGAGTCAGCTTCATTTTTAATAGGCCTACGTGACAACTCAACTTCACGAGCTCATATCTTGAGATATGGGAGACGGATTTGCGCAAAATTTATATCATTGGAAATTTAAGACAATCAAGATCACATCAGAAGTGGTTTCCATGGATAAAAAGTTAATTATAACTCACATAAAATCAAAACACAATCCTCTTATTTTAAATGGGCAATTAATTAAATTGTGAAAATAAAATTTTATTTTAAAAACTTTTATTTAAAAAGGAAAGGGGCCCATTTTCAATATACATATATTAATTATGTGAGTTCATTAATGAGGAATTAATGAATCATTTATTAAAGGGAATGTTTCAAGAAGAAACTTGTACAAGAATTTCTAGAAGGGAGAAACCCTAACTACTCAAGTAGTTAGAAAATCTCATCTTAAAAAGAAAAGAGAGGCTTCATCAAAGGTTCCAAGAATAAAAATTGTCAAAGGGGTAGGGCCAAAGATCACAACAAGAAGGCACAACCTTGAATATACAACCAAGATTCTGATCAAACGAAATAAATCTCCATCTTCTCCACTCTTTTTCTTCTTCTACATCATTTCTCATAGTTTTATGCTTGAATCTCTGAGTTGGGCACAAAGCTGAGTTATTGAGTGTTCTTCTTGTATTATTCTACATAATTTTCATGTATGATCATGGATTATTTACAGCCATATACATGACTGCCAAATATTTTGTAATGAAGAACATTTTTCATGAATAAACTCCACAAAGAATTGCTTTGGGGTCGATCTTGACTATATCTTCTAACTTTAAGTTTTAAGTATGAGATATTTGAGGTTGACCTATCAAATTCTCTTTTGACCTTGATAGCAGTACTCTTTTAAAATTATTTGAGATAATAAAATAATTCTCTCCAATTTTTTTATGAAGAAGACATGGATGTATTTATATATGATTAAGAATATTGTGTGTGATTCTGATCACAATTTAATTTTGATGTTGAGGCATGTTATCGCACAGTTTGTAGTTAAGGTAGAAGAAGGATGTAAGAATGCCAAACTGGCATAAGTGAACTAATCCCACCACTATCACCTCAATGGGAAGGTTCTTTCTATTTAGGGAGGTAAGGCCCAGGGGAGATGTCCTCAGTGACCTAGGGTTTTCAGAAGGCAAAAAAGGCTTAGAAAGGATAAGTGATAATAATCCCCCTCACAAGTCACCACCTGATCAGAAAGTCTTGGATTATAGCCAATAAATATAGCCGGAAGTAATAACCAATAAGAGTACCTTCCTGAGACAAAGCAACAGTGAAACTATATGTGCAAGCTTGCTTGTTGGTTAGTACTTCATATAATCAATGACCTTTCTGATAACAAGCAATTGAGAAATAATATTGATGAAGTAAATCAATGTTTATACAAAAGAAATGATTACAATATCACTTCTCAATAAATGCTAAATAAAACCTTGGAATTCAATGTAACAATATCAAAACTTTATAAACAATGCCTTAACCAAACATTCAATTGCTTCAAAGATAAAGTAAATGTTGCATATAGGTGTTTATAGCATACAAAGATGACGACAACAATAGGGTTAGTAGAATTAGTATAGGCTAGGGTTAGTAAGAGTTAGGGTTTGTTCAAAGTATTGGAAGTTTGTTTTATGATCAAGTTACTCAATACACAAGGCCTTAGATCAGTGCACTCCTAGGGTATATGGAGTCAAAAGATGACGCAAGCGCTGAAGGACTAAGTGATGATGATGAAACTAAAGATAAGAGAGTTGAACTTTGAGGTGTTTGTATGGCAAGGCCTCAAAGATGAAACCCTAGGGGAGAGAGGTTCACTTTGGTGTAGAAACCCTAGGCCTCAATGCTCTCTCCTCTTTATTTAGCTCAAATGGAAAAAATGACTAGCTTAAAAAGTGATTGATCTAAGACAAGAGAGTTTGTGAGTGATGTGTTGCTAAAGAAAGGCTTCACTAGGCAAACCCTAGGGAAAATCGGCTCACCAAGGTGTAGAGACCTAGGCCTTGGTGTGTTTTCTCCTTCTTAGCTCAACAAACAAGGGAAAATGGCTAGCTAGAAGAAGATGGATAGAGTGTTGCTATGGAAAGGATCTATCCTCTTTAACAAATCAAATGGCTCAAAATCTTGATGGGGACATGAGACAAGGACATTAACTAGTGCTTGTTGCCTAGGGTTTGATTCAACAAAATATAATAACATATGCAAGTAAATGAAACTAAAACCATTCAATTAAGAAGTGTTTGTAGAAATTCACTTACATAAACCAAGAAACCATGTAGCAAAACCCTAGTTGTAACACCTTCCACCAAGAGAAATGCCAAAAATGTCGAGCAAAATCTTCCTTCAACAAGTGCACCTCAAAATTTCAGCCAATAACCCTAAGAAGGGCGCAAATTTTAGACCTCACTAATGTGTGAGTGAAATATGATGATAAAATGAGAGTGAAAACCCTCAATATATAGTGTACCAATGACCAAAATTACATTTTAGGTCATTAAAAGGTCGACAAGGCCAAAATACCAAAATCATATTGTTTTGCATTAAATGTTTAGAATTAAACCCTAATAAATAAATAAATAGTGAGACGTCATCCCCTTTCTAGGGTGACATTAGCCCCTTTTAGGGAAAATGCAGCCTCCTGGAGCAAAACCTTAGCCCTCCTTGGGCTTCTCCAAGTTGCCACACGTGCCAAAACTGCCATAGTTGCCTCCCAAAACGTCCATATTGCTAGGTGATGTCATGGACATCCTGGGAGATGTCCTGGGCCTTCCAAGGCCAACGTTCCTGTGGAGAGGGATCAACCCCCCTAGGTACAGGTCTGCTCAACTGCCTCTGGTGGATTCTTCTGCTCTTCCCTAGTACAAATGCTCTGCCCCTTGTTGGGGTCTCAACATCCATCGGGTGGGCTCTTCAGCCCCATGGAGGTCTGAACTAATCATCTCCCCATGTGTACCTATCCAATGTGGTGTTTTTTCGTCGGGCATGATCCTGCACATTAACATCTATGCCCTCCATGGGCTCATAAGTCACAGGGATCATAGCAATGTCAATCACATCTCATCATCAATATTATTAAAAATGTGCATAAAACCCCTATTACCCCAGCTAAATGCTCAAATACATTATACAAGTCTATAATACAAGGTTGGGGAAAGTGACAGGGTGTCCTATTGGGCTAGTGTCCACTGGAAAATGGATGTTCCCAGAAGATACTAAATATAAATCATGTAAGTGGGCGAGGTGGATAAGGGATGTCCTGACAAGGGGTGCAGTGAAAGCAGGGAAATGCAGAGCTTTACTTGTGGGTGCCTTTATAGAAGGCGAGTTACACATGTCTTGGATGAAATTGTTTCCAAGCTCATTCATGCATTTATTCTTCTTTTTTATTTATTTTTTCTTTCAATAGGCTAATCAGGGGACACTGCCCTGGCATGGTGACCAACGATGGCAGCGTTACCCACAAGTAATTTCAAAAAAATGAGAAGGTTGGCTCGTGATGAGACCCCCTTTCTCTTGGCCATGCAACCAAGAGTCACTACCCTGGCATGGTAACCAGCTGCTAGTAGTATCATACTTCTAGGTACCCATGGACCTAATAGGTTGGCTCGTAATGAGACCCTGTATCCTCTTACTAGGTCTTGTTTTATTATTTTTATGGGTCCCTCTTGTTACTTGCTGAGAATCCTTTTATTGCTTTCTCAGGGATCCCTGAGCGAAGCATCTCGAGGTTTTACTTTTAGTATTTTATCTTTTGCTAGATTGCTTTTACCTTTTGGGCCTTTAGCCCCTTCCTCCCACAAGGTAAGGTGCAACCCTTAAATGATTGGTGAACCCAATGCCTGGACAAATGTAATGGGGTGGATGAGCGGGAAGAAAGATGAAAAAGTGTTAATATGATGGGAGCGGACAATGACTTTTCAGAAATCCCCCCTAGTAGCAAACCAAAACCTATGGGCACAGGCTTACTAGGGCATCCTGTCATTCCCCCCAGACATGCTCAAGTGGACAAGTATAAGATCCAATAATTTGTTAGAAACAAAAGGAATTAAATGCACATATTCAAAGGTTTTGAGGATCAGAGTGACACATACAATGATACCCGGACTCATTACCTCATGGAGAAATAACCATCTCTGATACAAGACCAAGCAGAAGGTGATGGATGTTTACTGTTGCTGACAAAGTGGAGTCGTTGAAAGGGAGAAAACATGGGCCCTCCAGGGCCATGCTCAAGTCAATTTGGCTCTCGGTACTCCATGTCTAGGACCTGTCGTCCTCGAGACATAATCTCCTAGCTATCCCTAAAAGTGGGGATAACATTTGGATCCAACTCAGGGACATGTGCTCACCATATAGAGCATGAGAACCTCAGCATATCTGGCATAACCTGTAACCTTCTTGATCTTAATAGAAACTATTAGTAACCATTTGGGGTAGTGATACCACCCTAATATATATATATATATATATATATATATATATATATATATATAGATGACAGGTAATGGGCGCCTTCTTCCTTCCAAAGTGGACAAGCAATATGAATCGTCAACTGATTTTCTTCCAACTTTGAAAGGGTTGAGCCAAGATTGGGTACTTCCTTTGACATTAGTTGGCTCTCCTTTCTTGGTATCCCACATACATACTACATCCCCTACCTTGTACTCTCTGATCTTGTATTTGGTTGTACCCTGAACAACCCTAGTATATTGTGTAGAGGGAGGTTGGTGGAATTATGCAGTAAAGACTTGCTACTGGGAAGGCTGAATCAGTATGTCACTTTCACCTGTTTTTAGTAACTTCACGGTCCCAACTTCCTTGTCTTTATACTTGTCTAGGAGCTATTGATATTCTCCTTTCTTGGGCCACTGAATTTGATCAAACTCTTCCTCTGTTGCAAAAGGCATATCATTCAAAGAAAACTTAGGAAGGCTTTGTATGATTTGCTCATGTGCTTTGTCATCTTTGATGGGATCATTAAGCTCTTTCACATGAGGTGTAGTCACAGGTACATTCGGGAGACGACCTGATTCTTCACAAATTCACACACATCTGAAAATAAAGATGGCCAATAGTAACCAACTCTCAGGATTTTATGAGCGGTAGTCTTCCAATAGTGATGTCCTCCACACTCACTATTATGAAATTCAATCATGATTCTAGCTGATTCTTCTTGGTTTATGCACCTCAAGAGTAACCCTATTGGATTTTTCCAGAACAATAAGTTGCCATTAATGCAGAAATTTATGGCTTTGAGCTTTAAGGCTCTCCCTTGTGTTCTTGTCAAATCTGAAGGAATTGATAGAGTTTGCAGAAAATATAAGATGTGGTTGTACCATTCACAGTTAACTAGGTGAGGTGAAACCTACAATTTCTCACTTCCTTTGTTCTCTGAAGACTGAATATTTTATGTATTTACACTCACCAAATTTATCTCAAGCAACTTACAATTTTCTTATGCAAGAAGCTTGGCAAGGCCTTGACCTTTCATAAGTTTTGTTGGCTTGATCTCAACATCAAATTCAATTAACTTTGCTATCCACTTACTCCTTTTTCCATCTATGTCAGGTTGCATAAGCACATCTTTAACTGAGCTTGAAGGTACATAAGCTATTACCTTGGCTTGAAGGATGTAAACTCTGAAGGATTTTAATGACTTGATGAGTGCATATGCTTGTTTTTCCAATGATTCATACTTCACTTTAGCATCTCTCAAGACTTTACTAAAGAAGGCGACTGGCTGCTCCTGATCATCAACATTTCTCTACAATAATACAACTGCAATTGTATCTTTTGAAGCAAATGAAAAGATATAAAACTTCTTGTCAAAATCAGGGCTGATCAAAACAGGGGCTGTCACAATGGCTTCTTTGATAGCATTGAAGGAGTGTTTAACTTCTTCGGTCCATCTTACTTCAGAATTCTTTCTTAACATACAAGTAATATGCTTTGTAAGTTCTGAAAAATTTGCTATAAACCTCCTGATAAAGTTTATAGTTCCAAGGAAAGACTGAATATCCTTTTTTGATCTAGGAAGAGACAATTTTTTAATGGCTTCTACTCTTTTTGGGTCAATCCTTACCCCATTAGATAAAACAATATGTCCAAGCAACTTCCCTTCTTTAAGTGAAAAATTAGATTTCTTAGGATTAAGAGAAATGCCATACCTTCGGCATTTTAGGAAAGTTTTTCTCAAGTGTTGCAAATGATGTTCATGGCTGCCTGAAAAAATCGTTATGTCATCAAGATATATCAAGACAAATTTGTCTTTCTCTCCAACGAATGCGATGTCCATTTCCCTCTGGAACGTTTCTCCCGCATTCATCAATCTGAATGGCATCTTTTCGTACATAAATGTACCCGATGGGGTGGTAAAAGAAGTCTTTTCTTTGTCATCCAGATGGATAGCGATCTGATTGTATCCGGAGAATCCATCAATAAAGGACATCACATTTGATCCTGACACCTTATGTAGAATGTGTTCCATTTTGGGCAGCGGGTAGTTGTCTTTCCTAGAACATTTATTCAAATTTCTGAAATCCACACAAAGTCTGATCTCTCCATTTTTCTTTCTGACAGGCACAAGGTTAGCAATCCAATCTGAGTATCTGAGAGGTATAATGATTCGGGCATCCAATAGCTTCTTGATCTCCTTTTCCATGGTAGGCAGCAACATAGGACTAAAAGATCTAAGTTTCTGCCTAAATGGTTTTGTATCTTTGTTTAAAGGAATCTTGTGTTGAATTGTCTCAGTATTGAATGTCTTTAAGTCATCATATTACCAAGCAAAGATATCAGCAAATTATTTTAACAACTCACCGTAATCATCCTTTTGATTTTCGGTCAGATGGGAAGTTAAGTTGACATATTTAGGATCTTGTTCACTGGCTACATTATACTGAAAAACTTCTGAGCCCTCTTCCTTTTCTTCCATTTTGACAACCACATCGTTATTATCAAAAAGCTTTTCTAAAGGGACCAATCCTTTAGGGATTATGTTAGTGGACAATTGAACTATTTCATGTGTTGCAATTTTACTTCTGAGCTTTGTCTTTTCATCTTCCTCATCATGTTCATTTTCCAAATCAATTTGCAAATATGCAAACTCATCTATTACTGCAAGAAATCTGGTGAGTTCGACATCATCTTCGAAAACCTTCCAAAACTTTACATTATCAGGGAGTGATGGCCTATACTTTACTTGGATTTTGTAATTCAATTTAGGGGGTAGAGGAGGTATAAAAGTATAGGATGATACAACTAATGAATCAGCCAATTCATTCATTTCTTTGGGTATGTATGAAATTTTGAAATCTGTAAAAGTATGGATTGTTGTCAAAACTTCATCCCTATAGGCTTTCAGCCTAACATGCTTGGCCTGGAAGGATTTGTTTACTTGATGAATGATTGAATCTGCATCTCCGAATACCTGTAGTCTTTGAATCTTCATCTCTTTGTCTGCATTTAATCCCAGGAGCAACACCTCATACTCTGCAATGTTGTTAGTCACTTTAAAATTAAGTTTAAAGGACAAGTGAGTAGTTTTCTTTGAAGGAGAAATTAACACCACCCATGCTCCTACTAATTCTTTAGTACAAGGACCATCAAAGAACATGGTCCAAAGGTTGTCTTCTGCTACTTCTGTGGACTGAACTACAAGCTTCCTAAGCAACAATGAATTTGGTAATGAATCATCAATTTGTAATATGCAAGATCCCATACCTGTGTCAACTGAGTAAATAGGATGGTTAGCTGGATTTTGTTCATCACTGATAACATATGCAAGTTGTGACTCCTTGTATAGTCTTTTGTTTACTCCTCCAAAAACAGGGATAGTAGCATATGAAAGATCCATTTGAAGAGTTCCACCTAGCCTCTTCATCCACGATCTTGATAACAAACATCCAAATTTAAGCAGGATCTCTGCTACTACTACATCCATAACCATAGTTTTCATAGATGCCTGGGTCAAATTTACAGCCAAGTCCTTGATCATTCCAAGACATTTAATTTTCCGAGAGTCAAATGAGAAAATATCATGGTAAGACTTGGTAATCTCTAATCAAAGCTCATCCATAACCGCCTTTGGCATTAAGTTGTGAGAGGCACCAGAGTCTAACAGATAGTTATGTAATGTTTTGTCATGAATGTTCAGAGAGATATAAAAAGGTGGACATATTTCATCTCTATCTTCTATCATTTGGCCCAAAATAATGGTTGGCTTGTCATCATATATATTAAGAATATCAGCAGAGGGGGATATGAACTTGGGGTCAAGAGTTTTGAGGATATCTCTCTTGAATGTTTCATTCTTCATTAACTCAACCAAAGGGATGGGGATTTTAATTTTCTGTATTTCAGCCTCAAAATTAAAAGAATAAGAGGTTTTATCAAGAACTTTTACCTCATTTGAAGGAGCTTTCAAAACACTTTGTTGCTCATTAGGGGTCTGATTTTTCTGAATTTGTTGTTTGGCAGGGACAACGGTCTTCTTTGGAGGAGTAGGTGTGTTTACTTTTGAAGAGGTTGTTTGTTGATTCTCTGATATATGATCCTTTTGCTTGATAGGGGCAGCAATCTTCTTAGGAGAAGCTGGTGCATTCTGTTGGGCAGTATTTGACTTAGATCTGAGATTATATATGTTTTTCTCTTACATTTGAAAAAGACCATTATCAACAGAAATTTCATCTATCTATTCGATCATTAATGCCTCTTCATAGTCATGCTGTGTTAGATAAGACTTCCTTGTATCATCCCCAACGCAGTGAATATTATCCTCTCCGTCTTCTTGATAATCACCTTCATCTTCATCCATCACAACATTTTGAAGAGGAGCCTTTATCCTCTGATCCTCAGTAGGATTTCTCTCTCTCTGCAAAATCTGCATTGGCTGATTATTTCTTCTAAAGTTGTTGGGATTCTGATTGGGGTTTCTATTTGCATAATCATAAGTACCCCTTCCCTTGACAAGCTGCTTGTTTTCAATTTTGAGTTTAGATATCTCAGAGGTTAAAGACTCTAACATTTTATCCATCTTGTCTAATTTTGGATTAGTATTGGATGAAGAGGAAGCTTCATCTCTAGGCTTTCCTCTATCGGTGTTCCCCTTCAACTTATGAGTAGCCAATATATTTGATTCCACTTCAAGGGCAGAATCTTGCATCAAAGATAGTGTAGGTGACCTCCTTTCTCTCAACAACAAATAGAATTCTGAATCAAATGAATTGGCATATGTGATTTTAGCAGAGGCATCTGAAGGCTTTATCTCGGCTAGTATTTTACTGTACATCCTATTGAACCTTTTAGTGAAATCGGAGACTGATTCACCATTTTCTTTCCTTAGATTTCCAAATTCAGTAATATAGTACAAAAAATCTCTTCTATCACCCCAGTGTTTCAAAAAGATATCGTCCAATTGCTCTATGCCAGCTATTGAACTAGTAGGAAGTTCTTTGAACCACTTCCTAGCATGGCCATCTAAGCTTTGGACAAAAACTCGGGTCCAAACATATTCTTCCTTAATGTTAAGGTTTTCTGCATAACTGTAAAAGGCTTCTATATGTTCTTCAACAGTCACATTGCCTTCACCTGTGAATTTGGGCATGTACTTCTGATAGTCTCTGTAGGCATGGTTGATACTGGATTTGGAAATATAAGTGGCGCATACCTAGCAGCTAGGATTTGTTGCATCCTGGTCAAAGGAGGAGGTGCAACCATAATGATTATGGGTGAGATAGGTGATGGTCTTTTCTCCGATTACTCAGTACTGGGGGGATTTAATTTTAAAGAAGGGGAATTCTCTAATGGGAAAGAAGTCTGATATGAGGCTCTATAGAAATTTGCAAGTTGTTTAGCCAAGTTTTATTCACCTTTAGTAGACAGCTCTTGAAGAAGATGTTCTACAGCAAGGAGGCTAGTGTGAATGTTTATATGATCTTCTTCCTGTTGTGAATGAAAGGACTCAAGAGAGGAAGAGCCATGGTTTCTCCCTAGGGTCTTAGATAACTCTTCAACCAAATTTGAGTCTATCACTTCTTCAACAATGACATTTTCCTGTTGAAAAGAAATAATTGATTCTTCTACAGTGGTTACAGTTGTTTTTTCACTGACAATCTTAGTGGAAGAAGATTCAATGTTTTATGTAATAGATTTCTTAGAACTAAAAAGAGGATTACCTTCAGTGCCTGATTTTGAAGTTTGACCTTGGAATGATCTTCCTCTTCTGAGAATTAGTTCCAGGTTGGGCACTAGTGTGATAGGTGATTCTTGTGGATTCACCCTGGTACTGATCCTCTTTGGAGCCAGGATGAACTTGTGGAGTCGCCAGATAGATAATTACAACCAATGTAATGTCTAATATTTTTCTATCATCAAACATCATCTCTGTGTCGTATCCCAGGAAAGCTGAGCTTCAGTCTCAGATCCCCGGCAACGGCGCCAATTTGTTAGCTCTCCAAGAAACTCTTTGGGGTTGTAAGCCAAAGATGATTGGTAACTTAAGATAAGATAATTTAGGTATGCTTGGATCAATGGGATAACTCAATAACTAATGAAATGGACAACTCATCATACATTTGAATAAGACAGTGCTTTTAGAAATTAATAATCAGACAAAATAGTTTAAACAGGGGATGAAGAATACTAATCTTGATAACCAAATACAATAAGGTGCAGGGTCATACAAGATAGCAAGGATGTTCTTCAATTCAAGTTTATGAGCTTAATAAAGAGATGGCAGTCCTTCGAAGCTAAGACAAACCGAATTAAAGTGTAGAGAGACGAAGTACATGACCAATCTGATATTGAAGACAAAAGAAGACTTTGATTCTATTATCAAATAAGAGTCTATTACAGTAACAAAATGTATCCAAAATCGAACCCCGATATCTTAAAAAGATAGACATTTATAGCCTTTACAGCAAGTCTAAGATCCTGAAAAATTGGATCTGGATTTCTAAATATAGAAAGTCAAACTAACTGAATACAATAGGATAATTAAAGAACTAGTTCCTAGGGATCAAACTGTCTTCTTAGTTGATCTTGACATCTGGTCTTCATTAATTCTATGTCTCTAATGTGTCGTGGAGGGAAAAGACACATGTCTTCAAAGGCTAGAAGTCTTTCAACAACTATAACCAAAACTTTAGTTGACCAATTAAACATTCACCCCCAAAATCTCCACGAATCTTTGATACTGAATGTTTCTTGATTCGGTGATTAATCTTTTGATACTCACTTACCCTTTAAATCACTCCAAAATCGTTCTGTTCCAGCTTAGCTTTCCAAAATTCTCA
The DNA here is from genome assembly GCA_009831015.1 of Picea engelmannii. NCBI lineage: Eukaryota > Viridiplantae > Streptophyta > Pinopsida > Pinales > Pinaceae > Picea > Picea engelmannii. The sequence continues at coordinate 218,174 of ML789437.1, forward strand.
TTCTGTAGTTTCACCAGCTATTTCGCCTTAAGATTTGCTAATTAGCTGATGAAAGCTCTGCTTTTCAACAACTAATTGTTTATAATTTTGCCTTTTATGCTGGTGAAAGCTCTGTTTTGGTCAAAAAGGAAACCTTTCACATTCAAAACTATTGTTCCATCAAAAACTCAATGTTCTTTTGATTGCTCTCCCTGCAAATTTATAGCAACCTGGGCCAGCACCTGTAAATTTGGATGTGTGTTAATCTTTTCCTTCAATTTTTTTATTTTCCTCTTCAGGCGCTTAGCTAACCACCATAAGTTGTTATAATCCTTTGTGATTTTCTTCTTCTTCTTTTTGTCTTTAATACTTTCACGTGCTAGCTTCTCAAAAGCTGCATTTGTCTTTGCAAAATTCTCTGATAATGCTTTATATCTTGCCTTTATCACTCTTTCCAGAACCTCCTGTTGTGCTATTACCTCTTTCAGCTCCTTAATCTTTTGTGATTTCTTTGATTTCTTCTTTCTTGAGATTTCACCTTCATCTCTGGGAGTAAAAGCTTCATAATCCTGTGCAATTTCCATGGAGTACTCTGGACTTTTGATGACTGGACTTTCATCTTCCTTTTCTGGCTCTATATCTGAATATGTGTATGGAAAATTTAGAACATTTGTCTTTTTCATTGTGGATTGTTCTGAGTTTGTTTCAAAATCTAGTTTCTTTTTAGCTTTCTTGGGCTTTATGCTAGAATTTTTGTCCTCTGGTGGTTTTGGGAGAGCTCTCCTCCTCCTTGAGCTGCTCTAAGGAGTTGACTTCTTTTTGCATGATTTCTTCTTTTCATTTATAGGTTGAGTTTGGGTCTCAAAACCTTCCCAGAAAAGAAAGTGCTGCCAAGTTCTTTCTCTTCGTCTTAGTTCTTCAAAAATGATCATTTTAATCAGGCCATAATGACAAAGGGCATTTTTTATGCTTAAAGCTTCGGCTCTGATCTTCTTACACACTTTGATTAGGCTCTTATGAAGGAAAAAAGGAAAATTCAGAAGGATCTTCCCTGTGAAGTGATCTAGAAGTCTGAAATGATATAACATTAACTTGTCATACCTGCCTTCTGAGGTTAAGTATAATTGAATTCCTTTGAATAGATCTTTCCATTCATCTTCCAGGTAAGAAACAAGGATTCTTTTCTTCCAGGTTATGCTTCGGAATTCTTCCTTGAGGTATACCCTGAAATCCAAGTTCTTGGTCACTGTTGTTTTAAACCAACTTTGGCTTGTTTTGGGTAAGCCAGTTGTTGTTGCGATGGAAGCTTCATCAATTATCATTTCTAGAGAGCCCACGATAGCTTTGTTTCCATCATATGACTTGGAAAAGACTTATGTTGTTTCCTGGTGATAACCTTCCTGTAACTTTTCCACATATGTCATACAACCTGCGTCTGAGAATCACTTCTGCACATCTGGATAAGACTGCAAAAAGGATAAATTATCTAGCTCTTTCCTCGGCAGTAACCCTCCTTGATTCCTCGCCATCTGCGACTTGAACGCCAGTTGATTTTCACACGGCTGACACGGTAATCTTCTTGATAAAGAAAAGGCTGGCATTGATGAAAACTCCATGTGTTATCAATTAAAATATGAAACATCATCATAGAAGTCTGTGAACACCACGAGTTCAAAATAAGAAATGATGATCTGATGTCGTCGGATGGCTGGTACTTTAGCCTCTGTCTTCAATGATGATTGAGAGTTCGTCACCTCAAACCCTCCTCTTGTTGTCACACAAAATACATGAGCATGATCCGCCATAATGTCCTATTAAAACGTGAACAACAGTATCATCATCATCATTTGTTTCGACTAGCTTTCCATGATGATTGTATGACGTGTGGCTGGCGTGTCCCTTTTTGGTTTCTGGAGTCATTGAAGAGAAATCCGTGTTAGCGCTTTCACCAGCTTGTTTGTTGTGGGGAGTACACTTTAACCGTTGAAAATCGACACTTTCACCAGCTAACTTCAACTTCAAAATAGATGTTAGCTGTTGAAAATCTTTTTCACAAATTTTTTAAAAGACCTTTTGAGGATCAATTTATTTCTAGGATAAAAACTTAAATCCTATGTTTTGACACTTCTAAATTCTAAAAATTTAGATAGAATCCTACAAATGACCACGCTATCACCTACAAAATGGAACAAATTGACTGATCTATTTTGGGAGATAACAGTCCCCAGCCTCAGCTTCGTCACGCATTTTCTGGATCAGAAATCTGATTTCGTATGCTCAAGATATCTAGGTTTAAAGTTTAGAGCGGAAAATGGTGCCTCTTTCATATAGAATAAAGCTAATCTTTTGGAAGTGATTTTAATTTTTTTTGAGTTCAAGAACCTTGAAAATATTCTTGTATTGGGTTCAAAACCATAAAAATCTATCACTCGTGGAAACCCACCATACTCATCCCACACTTAGAATTTTTCTCCTCTCTTAATCCACCTCTCTTATCCCTTACTTTCCCCACTCTGTACTTAGTTTTATTTTAAGTTATGGAGGGGAGGACTCACTCACCATATCCCCTTACATCTCTAATGCTCTCTCACCCTTCCCTACTCACCTCATTTTTCACCCCCTCACTTTCGCTCCCCTCAAAATACTCCCCTCTCTCCATTTCCACACCCCTCATCCCTCACCCATTCCATACTTAATATTTATTTGAGTTATGTTGGTTGGTCATACTTGCCACATCTCAAATGATTCCCTCCCAATCACTTCCCAACCCACTCACCCTTCCCCGCTCCCCTCATTCCCCCCCTCCCCCCTCCCCGCTCTCCCCTCACCTCACCCTACGTCACCCCCCTCATCTCTGCCACCTACAAAATACTTCCCCCCTTTACCTCACCTCTCCCCCTTGTCTACCTCACCCCCCACTCCCGTGACCCACATTTTCCCTCACTCATATCTGCCCCCTACAAATTAACCCCCCTTATCCTACACTCTCGTCCCTCCCATACTTATTCCCTTTCCACTTTAAACCTCTTTTTATTATTATTTTGTTTTCTCACCTTTTTAATTTTACTTATTATTTTAATCCTTTACCTTTAATATTATACCATATGTCAATCTTTCTCTGGATTACATGGAGACCGGTTTGAGTTATGAAAACATGATACTCGACAGCATGGAGTAGTGCCACATGGAGAACAAAGAATGGTGCCACATGGCAGCCAATTAATGGATGACATGGTAGTTTCATCAACCTATGAGATCATGCCAAATGTCATATTTTTATTGGATACACATGGAAATATAATAATGGCTGCCTCATCAATGACTTGGCACAAGTCGAATTTCCTTAAAGAAGGGCGAAATTTAATCCAAGGGCCCAGATTTGCCTATGAATTTTGATCAACGATTGTTGAGTGTTAATATTTCAGAGGCCATAACTTGAGCTATGGGTTTTGGAACCGTGCAAACTTTATACCATGGGAAAGGTATTTCAACGTAGATGATGATGGTATAGGTTTCAAGGCTTGAAAGTTGATAAATTTTCCATAGAAATTAAAATATCAATCAACTTCATTTTTAATAGGCCTGCGTGACAACTCAACTTCACGAGCTCATATCTTGAGATACGGGAGACGGATTTGCACAAAATTTATATCATTGGAAATTTAAGACAATCAATATCACATCAGAAGTGGTTTCCATGGCTAAAAAGTTAATTATCACTCGCATAAAATTAAAACACAGTCTTCTTATTTTAAATGGGCAATTAATTAAATTGTGAAAATAAAAGTTTATTTTAAAAACTTTTATTTAAAAAGGAAAGGGGCCCATTTTCAATATACATATATTAATTATGTGAGTTCATTAATGAGGAATTAATGAATCAATTATTAAAGGGAATGTTTCAAGAAGAAACTTGTACAGGAATTTCTAGAAGGGAGAAACCCTAACTACTCAAGTAGTTAGAAAATCTCATCTTAAAAAGAAAAGAGAGGCTTCATTAAAGGTTACAAGAATCAGAATTGTCAAAGGGGAAGGGCCGAAGATCAAAGCAAGAAGAAGGTACAACCTTGAATATACAACCAAGCTTTTGATCAAAGGAAATAAATCTCCATATTCTCCACTCTTTTTCTTCTTCTACATCATTTCTCATAGTTTTATGCTTGAATCTCTGAGTTGGGCACAAAGCTGAGTTCTTGAGTGTTCTTCTGGTATTATTCTACATACTTTTTGTGTATGACCATGGATTTTTTACAGCCATATACATGACTACCAAATATTTTGTAATGAAGAACATTTTTCATGAATAAAATCCACAAAGAATTGCTTCGGGGTTGATCTTGACTGTATCTTCTAACTTTAAGTTTTAAGTATGAGATATTTGAGGTTGACCTATCAAATTCTCTTTTGAACTTGATAGCAGTACTCTTTTAAAATTATTTGAGATAATAAAATAATTCTCTCCAATTTTTTTATGAAGAAGACATGGATGTAATTATATATGATTAAGAATATTGTGTGTGATTCTGATCACAATTTAATTCTGATGTTGAGGCATGTTATCGCACAGTTTGTAGTTAAGGTAGAAGAAGGATGTAAGAATGTCAAATTGGCATAAGTGAACCAATCCCACCACTATCACCTCAATGGGAAGGTTCTTTCTATTTAGGGAGGTAAGGCCAAGGGGAGATGTCCCCGATGACCTGTGGTTTTCAGAAGGCAAAAAAGGCTTAGAAAGGCTAGGTGATAATAATCCCCCTCACAAGTCACCACCTGATCAGAAATTCCTGGATTATAGCCAATAAATATAGCCAGAAGTAATAACCAATAAGAGTACCTTCCCGAGACAAAGCAACAATGAAACTATATGTGCAAGCTTGCTTGTTGGTTAGTACTTCATATAATCAATGACCTTTCTGATAACAAGCAATTGAGCAATAATATTGATGAAGTAAATCAATGTTTATACAAAAGAAATGATTACAATATCACTTATCAATAAATGCTAAAGAAAACCTTGGCATTCAATGTAACAATATCAAAACTTTATAAACAATGCCTTAACCAATCATTCAATTGCTTCAAAGATAAAGTAAATGTTGCATATAGGTGTTTATAGCATAGAAAGATGACGACGGCAATAGGGTTAGTAGGATTAGTATAGGCTAGGGTTAGTAAGAGTTAGGTTTTGTTCAAAGTATTGGAAGTTTGTTTTATGATAAAGTTACTCAATACACAAAGCCTTAGATCAATGCGCTCCTAGGGTTTATGGAGTCAAAAGATGACGCAAGGGCTGAAGGACTAAGTGATGATGATGAAACTAAAGATAAGAGGGTTAAACTTTGAGGTGTTGCTATGGAAAGGCCTCAAAGATGAAACCCTAGGGGAGAGAGGCTCACTTTGGTGTAGAAACCCTAGGCCTCAATGCTCTCTCCTCTTTCTTTAGCTCAAATGGAAAAAATGACTAGCTTAAAAAGTGATTGATCTAAGACAAGAGAGTTTGTGAGTGATGTGTTGCTAAAGCAAGGCTTCACTAGGCAAACCCTAGGGAAAATTGGCTCACCAAGGTGTAGAGACCTAGGCCTTGGTGTTTTTTCGCCTTCTTAGCTCAACAAACAAGGAAAAATGGCCAGCTAGAAGAAGATGGATAGAGTGTTTCTATGGAAAGGATCTATCCTCTTTAACAAATCAAATGGCTCAAAATCTTGATGGGGACATGAGACAAGGACATTAACTAGTGCTTGTCACCTAAGGTTTGATTTAGAAAAATATAATAACATATGCAAGTAAATGAAACTAAAACCATTCAATTAAGAAGTGTTTGCAGAAATTCACTTACATAAACCAAGAAACCATGTAGCAAAACCCTAGTTGTAACACCTTCCACCAAGAGAAATGCCAAAAATGTCGAGTAAAATTTTCCTTCAACAAGTGCGCCTCAAAATTTCAGCCAATAACCTTAAAAAGGGCACAAATTTCAGACCTCACTAATGTTTGAGTGAAATATGATGATAAAATGAGTGAAAACCCTCAATATGTAGTCTACCAATGACCTAAATTACATTTTAGGTCATTAAAAGGTCGACAATGCCAAAATACAAAAACCATATTGTTTTACATTAAATGTTTAGAATTAAACCCTAATAAAGAAATAGTGAGACGTCATCCCCTTTCTAGGGTGACGTTAGCCCCTTTTGGGGAAAATGCAGCCTCCTGGAGCAAAACCTTATCCCTCCTTGGGCTTCTCCAAGTTGCCACACGTGCCAAAACTGCCATAGTTGCCTCCCAAAATGTCCATATTGCTAGGTGATGTCATGGGCATCCTGGGAGACGTCCTGGGCCTTCCAAGGCCAACATTCCTGTGGAGAGGGCTCAACCCCCCTAGGTACAGGTCTGCTTAGATGCCTCTGGTGGATTCTTCTGCTCTTCCCTGGTACAAACGCTCTACCCCTTGTTGGGGTCTCAGCGTCCATCGGGTGGGCTCTTCAGCCCCATGGAGGTCTGAACTAATCATCTCCCCATGTGTACCTGTCCAATGTGGTACTTGTCCGTTGGGTATGATCCTGCACATTAACAACTATGCCCTCCATGGGCTCATAAGTCACAGGGATCATAGCAATGTCAATCACATCTCATCATCAATATTATTAAACATGTGCATAAAACCCCTATTACCCCAGTTAAATGCTCAAAGACATTATACAAATCTGCAATACAAGGTTGGGGAAAGTGACAGGGCATCCTATTGGGCTAGTGTCCACTGGAAAAGGGATGTTCCCGGAAGAGACTAAATATAAATCATGTAAGTCGATGAGGTGGATAAGGGATGTCCTAACAAGGGGTGCAGTGAAAGCAGGGAAATGTAGAGCTTTACCTGTGGGTGCCTTTATAGAAGGTGATTTACACATGTCCTAGATGCAATTGTTACCAAGCTCATTCATGCCTTTATTCTTCTTTTTTATTTATTTTTTCTTTCAATAGGCTAATCAGGGGACACTGGCCTGGTGTGGTGACCAACGGTGGCAGTGTTACCCACAAGTACTTTCACATAAATGAGAAGGTTGGCTCGTGATGAGAACCCCTTTCTCTTGGCCATGCAACCAAGAGTCACTACCCTGGCGTGGTAACCAGCTGCTAGTAGTGTCATACTTCTAGGTACCCATGGACCTAATAGGCTGGCTCATAATGAGAGCCCCTATCCTCTTACTAGGTCTTGTTTTATTATTTTTATGGGTCCCTCTTGTTTCTTGCTGAGAAGCCTTTTATTGCTTTCTCGGGGATCCCTGGGTGAAGCATCTCGAGGTTTTATTTTTATGATTTTATCTTTTGCCAGCTTGATTTTACCTTTTGGGCCTTTAGCCCCTTCTTCCCACAAGGAAAGGTGCAACCCTTAAATGATTATCGAACCCAATGCTTGGACAAATGTAATGGGATGGATGAGCGGGAAGAAAGATGAAAAAGTGTTAATATGATGGGAGTGGATGATGAATTTTCATAAATCCCCCCTAGTAGCAAACCAAAACCTATGGGCACATGCTTACTAGGGCATCCTGTCATTCCCCTAAGACACGCTCAAGTGGAAAAGTATAAGATCCAATAATTTGTTAGAAACAAAAGGAATTAAATGCACATATTCAAAGGTTTTGAGGATCAGAGTGACACATACAATGATACCCGGACTCATTACCTCATGGAGAAAGAACCATATCTGATACAAGACCAAGCCAAAGGTGATGGATGTTGTTGTTGATGACAAAGTGGAGGTGTTGAAAGGGAGAAAACATGGGACCTCTAGGGCCATGCTCAAGTCGATCTGGCTCTCGGTACTCCATGTTTAGGACATGTCGGCCTCGAGACATAATCTCCTAGTTATCCCTAAAACTGGGGATAACATCTGGATCCAACTCAGGGACATGTGCTCACCGTATAGAGCATTAGAACCTCAACATATCTGGCATAACCTGTAACATGTTGATCTCAATAGAAAATAAAAGTAATCATATGTACAAATGTGAAAGAAAATTATTCTAGCATGCAATGCAGATGGTATAATACAATGAATGAAAAATGGCTACCTACTTACCTACACTTACCTGTGAAGTCAGGTCCCCCCACCTTGGTGGGGTTTGAGGAGGTTCCCGCTGACAGATAATGGGCACCTTATTCCTTCCAAAGTGGACAAGTAATATGAATCGTCAACTGATTTTCTTCCAACTTTGAAAGGGCCGAGCCAAGATTGGCTACTTCCTTTGACATTAGTTGGCTCTCCTTTCTTGGTATCCCACATACATACTACATCCCCTACCTTTTACTCTTTGATCTTGTATTTGGTTGTACCTTGAACAACCCTAGTATATTGTGTAGAGGGAGGGGGGTGGGATTATGCGGTAAAGACTTCCTACTGGGAAGGCCGAATCAGTATGTCACTTTCACCTGTTTTTAGTAACTTCATGGTCCCAACTTCCTAGTCTTTATACTTGTCTAAGAGTTGTTGATATTCTTCTTTCTTGGGCCACTGAATTTGATCAAAGTCTTCCTCTGTTGCAAAAGGCATATCATTCAGAGAAAACTTAGGAAGGCTCTATATGATTTGCTCATGTGCTTTGCCATCTTTTATGGGATCATTAAGCTCTTTCACATGAGTTGCAGTCACAGGTACATTAAGGAGACGACCTATAGTCCCATATTTCAAAGGTATATTCACATAAGTGACGTCCATATCAAGAGTACCTCCCAGTTTTGTGGTAAACTTTCTAGACAATAACATCCCCCACGCATCTAGGACATCCACTACCACTATGTCCATGTGGATCGCCTTCTCGGGGTATTATTTAAGGCAAACTTTGACATTCTAAATAACCCCATGTGTGGGTATAGGTTTAGATTCAAATCCACACACATTCCTGTAAGATTGTATGACTTTCAAAAATACTTGTTTCATGACCTTGAGGGACTTCATATTAGCATCAGCCCCTGAATCCAGCATGCAGTTATTTAGGCTCTTGTTATTCATTATCAAGGTCATAAAGAAGGGGGGATGTTCATCATATTGGACCCTAAAGTGATCAGTTTGCCACATAATAGGAGGGTCCATGGGTCTATCTGATCCTTGGAAAAAGTTATCAAATCGTTATTTAACAGATGGCACTTTAATGACTTCTTTCAGAGGGATGGTTACATGCATCTTAGATAGTGCCCCTTCAAAGTCAAAGTTCAAGTCCACCCTCTCGGCTTTGGAATTTTCCGTGAGGATAATGTCTGAGGGTGGAGGTTTTGTTTGAGTGGCCAAAGGAATGGTAGAGATGGGTTGGTTCAGCTTCTTTCATCTATACACCTGGAATTCTTGTTTTTTCAATTTCTCTCTTGATTCCTGGTCTAGGTTGTTTATTGCTGCCATTCTAGCCAGCCTGGTTGCTTCTTTCACGCCCTCCCGATGTTCTTCGGCAGTGATATTTATTTGGGGGCCTTCCATGAGATGACCTATATTGTTCACTTTTTCATGGCCATCATTGTTGTAAGGACACTCATGTTCCCAATGTGCTTCACTACACTGCAAGCACCAAGGATTTTCATCCACTACATTTGCAGGAGCCAAAGTGTTTGGAACCTCTTGATCATTCTTTGGTTTATAGAATTGGTTCCCCTTTTGGAATTTACATTTGTATAGGACCCTAGGTGCTTGGTTCTGGGCTCTTTCCAAGTTGACAATTCTACTCATCATTAGCTCTTGATTTTTTATCATGCCATCCATGGTTGCTTGTAATTTTGCCATACTGGCACAAAGGTCAGAAGTAGGCTCGATATTGTGGACTATCTTGGGTTTAGTGTCCATTTTTCCCCTTGTATTTGTGAAAGGCTCAATCTTATACGAATGTAGGTTGCCTTCAATCTTGGTGGCCAATTCTTAAGCTTCCTGAATTGTTTGGGGGTTTTTGTCTCTGAGGAGATACCCTAGCTGACTAGTGAAAGATTTGGTATAGATGTAGACAAGGTAATTATCACTTGGATGATGGCTTGCAGGGATCTTTTTCAACAGAGTTTCAAACCTGGTATGGAACTCTCGAATGGTCTCATTGTCATGCTTCCAAAGGGAATTCAGCCTGGTTAATAGCATGTTGGGTTCTTCCTTGATACTCTGTCTCTTGAGAAAGGCTTCTTCTAGTTTGTCCATAGTTTTAATGATACCATCGGGAAGACTATGATACCAACACCTTGAAGCATCAAGGAGGGTAGCAGAGAAAAACTTCATGACTAGGTCTTCAGCATCATCACTAACGGGGTGAAGCTGAAAAAATGCCCAAAAATTGCTCATATGCTCTTCAGCATTGATTGCATCAGTGTCGGTAAACTTAGGCAACCACTTCTCATACTTGGGTGGAATTTGCCTAGGGTAGCCTGGTATGGATGACATTTCTAGCGGCCTAAAGAGAGTAGATGACCATTGTCTTTGATTATTGTCTGGGTTCAGTGCATTGGTATGAGTTGTTGTGCTAGACATGGTGTTCAAAGGGAGATTTCCTCTGAAAAGTGACTTTACAACGGGGGAGTTTCGGGGAGGCTTTCTTCTGAAGGATTGAGGAGGATTATTGTACCTCCTTGTGGTTTATGGAGTTGCCAGATAATTTACTTGAAACTATCAAAAGATAAGGGATCGAGTTGCCAGGTTAGTGTGTAAGATAAAGACTCTAGAGGCAAGGATTACCGAAAAGTGTCATCTTGAGGAAGGTTTGACTCAGTGTTCCCCAACAACAATGCCAAAATATTATCGCACAGTTTGTAGTTAAGGTAGAATAAGGATGTAAGAAGGTCAAACTGGCATAACTGAACCAATCCCACCACTCTCACCTCAATGGGAAGGTTCTTTCTATTTAGGGAGGTAAGGCCCAGGGGAGACGTCCCTGGTGACCTGAGGTTTTGAGAAGGAAAAAAGGATTAGAAAGGCTAAGTGATAATAATCCCCCTCACAAGTCACCACCTGATCAAAAAATCCTGGCTTATAGCCAATAAAGATAACCAGAAGTAATAACCAATAAGAGTACCTGCCCGAGACAAAGAAACAATGAAACTATATGTGCAAACTTGCTTGCTGGTTAGTACTTCATATAATCATTGACCTTTCTGATAACAAGCAATTGAGAAATAATAAATAGATGTTGCACAAAGGTGTTTATAGAATAAAAGATGACAACAACACTTAGGGTTAGTAGGATTAGTCTAGGGTTAGTAAGAGTTAGGGTTTGTTCAAAGTATTGGAAGTTTGTTTTATGATCAAGTTACTCAATACACAAGGCCTTAGATCAATGCGCTCCTAGGGTATATGGAGTCAAAATAGGACGCAAGGGCTGAAGGACTAAGTGATGATGATGAAACTAAAGACAAGAGAGTTAAAATTTGAGGTGTTGCTATGGCAAGGCCTCAAAGATGAAACCTTAGGGGATAGAGTCTCACTTTGGTGTAGAAACCCTAGGCCTCAGTGCTCTCTCCTCCTTCTTTAGCTCAAATGGCAAAAATGGCTAGCTTAAAAAGTGATTGATCTAAGACAAGATATTTTGTGAGTGATGTGTTGCTAAAGCAAGGCTTCACTAGGCAAACCCTAGGGAAAATCGGCTCACAAAGGTGTAGAGACCTAGGCATTGGTGTGGTTTCTCCTTCTTATCTCAACAAACAAATAAAAATGGCTAGCTAGGAGAAGATGGATAGAGTGTTGCTATGGCAAGGCTCTATCCTCTTCAACAAATCAAATGGCTCAAAATCTTGATGGGGACATTAGACAAGGACATTAACTAGTGCTTATCACCTAGGGTTTGATTCAGAAAAATATAATAAAATACGCAAGTAAATGAAACTAAAACCATTCAATTAAGAAGTTTTTGCAGAAATTCACTTACATAAACCAAGAAACCATGTAGCAAAACCCTAGTTGTAACACCTTTCACCAAGAGAAATTCCAAAAATGCCAAGTAAAATCTTCCTTCAACAAGTGTGCCTCAAAATTTCAGCCAATAACCCTAAGAAGGGCACAAATTTCAGACCTCACTAATGTGTGAGTGAAATATGATGATAAAATGAGAGTCAAAACCCTCAATATATAGTGTACCAATGACCTAAATTACATTTTAGGTCATTAAAAGGCCGACAAGGCCAAAATACCAAAATCATATTGTTTTACATTAAATGTTTAGAATTAAACCCTATGCAAGCAATAGTGAGATGCCATCCCCTTTCTAGGGTGGCGTTAGCCCCTTTTAGGGAAAATGCAGCCTCCTGGAGCAAAACGTTAGCCCTCCTTGGGCTTCTCCAAGCTACCACATGTGCCAAAACTGCTATAGTTGCCTCCCAAAACATCCATATTGTTGGGTGACGTCATGGGCACCCTGGGAGATGTCCTGGTCCTTCCAAGGCCAACATTCTTGTGGAGAGGGATCAACCCCCCTAGGTACAGGTCTTCTCAGCTACCTCTGGTGGATTCTTCTGCTCTTCCTTAGTACAAATGCTCTGCCCATTGCTGTGGTCTCACCATCCATCGGGTGGGCTCTTAAGCCCCATGGAGGTCCAAACTAATCATTTCCCCGTGTGTACATGTCCAATGTGGTACCTGTCTGTCGGGCATGATCATGCACATTAACAGTTGCGCCCTCCATGGGCTCATAATTCACAGGGATCATAGCAATGCCAATCACATCTCATCATCAATATTATTAAACATGTGCATAAAACCCCTATTACCCCAGTTAAATGCTCAAAGACATTATACAAGTATGCAATACAAGTTTGGGGAAAGTGACAGGGTGTCTTATTGGGCTAGTGTCCATTGGAAAAGGGATGTTCTCGGAAGAGACTAAATCTAAGTCATGTAAGCGGGTGAGGTGGATAAGGGATGTCCTGAGTGCATTGAAAGTAGGGAAATGAATAGCTTTACCTGTGGGTGCCTTTGTAGAAGGCGAGTTGCACCTGTCCTGGATGCAATTGTTTCCAAGCCCATTCATGCCTTTATTCTTTTTTTTTTTTTTTCTTTCAAGAGGCTAATCATGGGACACTCCCCTAGCATGGTGACCAGTGGTGGCAGCGTTACCCATAAGTACTTTCACATAAATCATAAGGTTGGCTCGTGATGAGACCCCCTTTCTCTTGTCCATGCAACCAAGAGTCACTACCTTGGCATGGTAACCAGCTACTAGTAATTTCATACTGCTAGGTACCCATGGACATAATAGGTTGGATTTTCATAATGAGACCCCCTATCCTCTGAATAGGTCTTGTTTTATTATTTTTATGGGTCCCTCTTGTTTCTTGCTGAGAAGCCTTTTATTTCTTTCTCGACCTGGGTGAAGCATCTCGAGGTTTTATTTTTAGGCTTTTATCTTTTTCCAGCTTACTTTTACCTTCTGGGCCTTTAGCCCCTTCTTCCCACAAGGCAAGGTGAAACCCTTAAATGATTGGTGAACCCAATGCTCGGACAAATGTAATGGGGTGGATGAGTGAGAAGCAAGATGAAAAAGTGGTAATATGACGGGAGCGGACGATGACATTTCAGAAATCCCCCCTAGTAGCAAACCAAAACCTATGGGCACAGGCTTACTAGGGAATCCTATCATTCCCCCCAGACATGCTCAATTGGACAAGTATAAGATCCAAGAATTTTATAGAAACAAAAGCAATTAAATTCACATATTCAAAGGTTTTGAAGATCAGAATGACACATACCATGATACCCGGACTCATTACCTCATGGAGCAAGAACCATCTCTGATATAGGACCAAGCCGAAGGTGATGGATGTTACTGCTGCTGACAAAGTGGAGGCGTTGAAAGGGAGAAAAGATGGTCCCTCCAGGGCCATGCTCAAGTTGATCTGGCTCTCGGTAATCCATGTCTAAGACCTGTGTGCCTCAAGACATAATCTCCTAGTTATCCCTAAAAGTGGAGATAACAAGGTCCTCTTCATTTTTTTCTTATTGTCAAAAAACTTTTGCTACACATAAAGATCATATTGGGTTATTGAAGAACCATTTTCATATAAATACAAGCAATAAAGATTTGGGGTTTGTTGCCTAGCACTCTCCCTAATCCAAGATATTCAAATATATATCTTTTGCCCAAAGAGGAGAACCACCTCTCTAAAAACGAAGGGGGACTAATGTCCTCATGAGGTTGTTGTTCTAGTCTTGACAAATTTGAGCATCAACATTTTTGGCAACCATACTGGGGACCGATTTTTTTTCAAGAGATATGATACATTTTGTATCAGATATTATTGGAAGACTAAAAGTAGTATGGTTGCAGTTTGAGAGAAAATTTAGAGATCAAATCAAGATGAATTGGGTTTTGGAGAACCTTGTTCAAAGAAAATTGAATGGCCTTGAAGGTTTATTGTTGAAATTTCAATCAAAAATCATTTGTGTCAACCTTTATGGAACCAGAAAACCACCAAAGATTCGGGAGGATGATCTCCCTAGAAACTCCATCCTCAAAACTCAAGATCTTAAAGAAATATGTCGTGGTAACTTCATTGAAAAGATATTTGAATTTCAATAAGATGTATATGAAGACTCTTCTAAGGAATTGTTCTCATGTTGTCAAGAGATTTTTCCTCCTCCATCAACAGAATTTGTTCAAGGAACAGTGAAAGGAGAAGGTATCCAAAGAAAGAAAAGGACTCACAGAAGTGTTGATTAAGGTTGGTTGTCATTGAGGTCAACCCTTGAATAAAGTCCGGTAGAAAATTCTGGTAGCACAAAGGTTTGGGTAATGGACCCAATTTTGTTTGATGTAAAGGTGACTCATTATTGTCTTGTCATGGTTGATAAAGAGTACAAATGGATGAACTCCAAAGTGGTTCCGTTATGGTGAAAGCCCTCACGAGAAGATGTTTTGTGGATTGAGTTATCCTAGAAGTATGGTTAGATAACCCATGCTTAATTGTGGAATAATGAGATGAAGTTCAATGAATTTGTGAGTGAAAATATCCTAGATGGATAGTGTTTGTCATGCCATTTCCATTGGTATGTGGAATGTCACATAACTCCCCACGGTTAGAGAGTTATGGCCATATGAAGTTGGAGAACCCTCATGAATCATATAGAAGCCCCTAAAAGTCAAAGTGTTTGCAAAAGAAATTATTTAAATAATAAAGTAAATGGAGAAGTCCCTAAAGTAAGGAAAGTGTAATGCTACATGAAAGTATAAATAAGAGGCAAATCTCTCTCATTTTAATCACACTTGAACACATTGAATATCTTTTGTTGTGTGAGGCTTATTGAAAGTACTCATTGATACTTTTAAATTTGCGAAAGTCTGAGGTAGTACAAAGGGTTGATGGCAAAATTCTCGGAATTACAACAAATACAAAAAAAACCCTATTTTCTGAGGCATACGCAGGCTGACAGTGTATTAGGGTGTGTACATACGCAGGATGACAGTGTATTAGGGTGCGTACATGTTGCTAAAGCCATGGAAACTTGAGAAGATGAAGATGCATAGGTTCTAGATTCTGAGATCAAGCTCCCAGGAAGGTCTACAGTGCTCAGATACATCAGATCTATCCATTGGTTCAAAAGGTGTGTCTTATTTCTATGAATAGTTGGATTTTGATGTATGCATGAGAGATGGTTATGGAGATTTGAGGATTCTCCCTAGAGAGACTAGTGGCTGCATGGGATCTTCTGCATAATTCAGATCTACAAAAATACAGTGTTGGTATATTTATCATTGATACTTCTTATTGAGGCACGTCTTGTATTTCTTGGCATATGGCTAAGGGTTTGGGGTACATGTTTGAGAGATTTTATTTGTGAAGTGGTTGATGTATTGAGAGGTTGAATATCAGAAAGGGTTTGATGACTAGATCATGTGAGGGTTATTATACTTGTTCATAATTACACACACCTATATGGCACATGACTAGAGAGAGAGATATATGCTTTGGGTAAAGGTTATGTATGAGGATGCATGCACAGGGTACAGTTACAGTCTGGATAAAGTGACAGGTTACAGATCTATGTGAAATAAGTTACACAGGGTCAGAAGTTTTCAGAAGAAAGAAAACCCTAGTTTTCATAAGGCATACTCAAGTTGCATAACAGTTTGGTCACGTACATACGTGGGTTGCATAACAGATAGGGAATGTACATACGTGTGTTGCAGCACTACAGGTCGCATACCTATTGTATTTTTGTTGATACATGTTTAGTTCAGGTACAGATTGATTACAGGGAAGTTGTACGGGTTGGATGCAGATCAGTGGTACAGGTTGATACAGTTGTACAGTGGTATATCTCACAGTGATAGTGTGACAGTGGTTTCATCATTCTACTTCTACTTCAGGGTGGCTGGACGGGGCAAGGATAGGTGGTTGTATCCACCTTCCGGTTGTAGCCGAAGAACTTAGGGGATTGTAGCCTCCTTCTAGTTGTAGCTAGAGAATTGGGGAGTTGGAGCTTCCCTCGGGTTGTAGCCTGAGAAACTAGGGGGTTGGAGACTCCTTCCAATTGTAGCTGGAAAACAAAGGAAGTTGGTGCTTCCAATGAATGTAATTCTTCAAGAAATATAAGAAAAAACATTTTTTGGTTTTCTCCCGCTTTGGGTTTCCCCGTAAAACACTGGTGTATTGTGTATGTGTATGATTGTTAATTTTTTCATTGCTTATTTACTCTGCAGTTATTGGATGATAATGTTGTTGGCATACTTACAGACAGAAGGCAACGTGTGCATGTTTGTCATTGATGGCAAGTTCATCACGATCAGTAGCGCGGCGATGATAGCATGGAAAGATCAACATTGAAGAGAAACAGTGATCATTGGATCACCCATTCAGAATTCCCAATGATTGTCAGATATGAATACAGACAGGAGGAATGCGCAAAAGAGGAGAACAAATCTCAGACGTTGGATCTGAGCGCGAGGACCGACCATTGTTGGATCCAGAAGAAGGAGCACGATATTTAAGTACAAGATGAAGCAAGCTTACAAAGTCTCGAAAGCAAGATGACCATCCATCGTCGAGGAGGACACGTGGCGAGTGATTAGAAATTCACTGACTTGCACATTGGAGGAGTCAACGGAGTGTGTTGTGAGATCAGCGCGATATGTGAAATCGCGAAATGATCTGGGCCATCGAATCGAGGATTTATATGGACCATTCGATCGAGGTATGTCATGGACCATTGGATGCAGAGTACATGTGGCAAGAGGTCAAAATTTCGCTGACTGGAAAGTCAAAGGAAGGAGGAGCTCTATCCTTTGAAATCGTGAAACGTGAAACCGCGATTCAATCTAAGTCGTTGAACAAGGGAGAGCGTGGACCGTTGATCTGGCTTCATTTTGGAGTTTTGGATACTGGGAGTTGGAGGAGTCAAGGAGACTCACGACAAAAGTTGTGAATCGCGAAGCGTGCTTTTTGGATAAGCGCCTAGTCATCGTCGATGGTCACGAGAGGGGAAGGATCCAGTCCAGCGAAGCTCCATTTCGATGATTGCGACATAAAGAGTCGAGACTCTTCATCACATGAGTCCCAAAGTTGTGAATCGCCAAGTTCTTTGTGGATAAGCGCCAGGTCACCGTCAATGGTCACGAGAAGGGAAGGAGCTAGTCCAGCTAAGCTCTTTTCTTTTCGGAGTTTCGGAGATCGCGACATGAAGTGTCAAGAAATCCTATCACAAGAATATCGAAATGTGAAATTGTGAAATCAACGCAATACCCTACGCTTGTAATCCAACGGTGTTGGATACTTGGAATATGATCGAAGGGCTATTGTTGCACTTCACAGTTAATTGATCAGTTACGATTCAGTTAGCAGAACTGAATCATAGTTCTTGGATGTTTGGCGATTCATTTGTTGATGTGTTTTCTTGGAGATTTAAGGTGTAACTGAATAGGTGGTATAGGATAAAATGGAAATGTAATGACTGTGGAACATTGGTTGTTCGAACTGAAAAATGAGTTGAACTGTAAGAAAGGTAAAATTACAGTATGCATAGTGTGAGATAAAACTCAGACATGCTGAACAAACAGAAGCAAGAGCAGAATTGCATAATGGTTTGAAGAAAAGCAGAATTGCAGAACAGTTTGAAGCAGAGCAGAACTGCAAAACAAATAGAAGCAGAGAAGAATTGCAGAACAGATAAAAGCAAAGACGAATTGCAAAATGGAGAAGAAGTGGTAAGAATTGAAACACATGTATTGTTGGTTATTCAATCATTTATTTATAATCATGGAGGTAGGGTGGTGCTAGGGAAGACTATAGTCCTATGTTATTCAAGTTGGTGCTTGAATACTGGAAGTTGAAGCTTTCATCTAGTTGTGACTAGAAAATAGGGTGGAAGGGTGGTTCTAGGGAAAACATAGAGTTTTATGTATACAAGTTGGTTCTTGTATAAGTGGAAGTAGGTGCTTCCATCCAGTTGGTGTTGGATCACTCAGGGAGTTGGTGCTTCCTTATAGTGGGTGCTAGAGAAACCAGAGAGTTGATGCTCTCAACAAGTTGGAGCTTGTAAAACAGAGGTAGTAGCCTCACATTGAGTTGGTGCTCAAAGATAGATGATGTACAAAATTTAAAAGACTGCCTATCATTCGAAGAAGAAGAGGTTTTCTCCCTTTATGGGTTTCCTCGTGAAAATATGTCTCTGTGTATATCTTATGTGTGACTGATGTTCATT